>SNQJ01S0213815.1:0-15821 GCA_010110895.2 Picea sitchensis | reverse complement strand
TATGATCATTGATTATGCTGCTGTCTATGTGTATTTTGCATAAGTAATCCCTTAATTTATGTGTTGCAAAATTTATCCATTTTCTTTAAACACATAACATTTACATTGCAATAATTTCAAGTATTTCAAGTCTTCTTCATTTTTTAGATCAAAGTTGTAAGCACCTATGAAAACGGTGTCAAGGAGAGAGTCAAGAGTGCACAAGAAATAGATGCATTTTTTAAGACTATAAAATCATACTTAAAACAAGAGCCCACATGGTTGAAGTATGAGGATTATCAATTGTTGAATGATGGCCTTCTAAATTACAAAAGTAGGTTTTATATCCCAACATGTGACGAATTGAAGAGGTTCATGATGGATGAACTAAACAAAAGACCATATACTGTTCATCTTGGTTATCAGAAGATGATCACAACCACTAGGAAACTATTTTATTGGCCAGGACTGAAAAAGGACATAGATGATTACTTAGCCAAATTTCTAGAATTTCAATAGGTTAAGACAGAGCACCGGCATCTAGTAGGGTTGTTGCATCCCTTACCAATTCTAGAATGGAAATGGGAAACCATCTCCATATATTTCATCATAGGGTTACCAAAATCATCCAAACAAAATGACACCATCATGGTAGTTGTGGACAAACTGAGCAAGACTGCTCACTTCACTCTCGTCAAGTCAACTTGCAAGGCAATAGATATTGCTAGTATTGTCATGAAAGAAATATTTAGACTGCATTGCATGCCTAAAGAAATCATATCCGACCAAGATATGAAATTTACTTCAAACTTTTGGAAATCTCTATTTGTTGGTTTTGAAACTAAATTGTTATTTAGTACAGCCTATCACCCTCAAATTGATGGACAGATACAGAGGGTAAACCAAGTATTAGAGGAAACGTTAAGGATGCATGTAATGCATCATCCTAATAAGTGAGAAGACTACCTACCACTGGTAGAATTTTCCTACAACAATGGCCATCAAGAGTCATTGAAGATGAGCCCTTTTGAGGCCCTCTATGGTAGACAGTGCAAAATTCCAATCAGTTGGGATAACCCGGTAGATAGAATTACAATCAGGCCAGATATGCTAAAATAAATGGAACAACAAGTAATTCAAATAAAACAAAATCTGAAAGTGGCTCAGGATATACAGAAAAGCTATGCAGACAGAAAAAGGACTCCTAGAAAGTTCAATATAGGGGATCATGTGTATCTCCGAGTTTGACCCAGGAAAATATCCTTGAGAATGGGAGCATGTGCCAAGTTGGCACCTTGGTATTGTGGACTCTTTGAATTTTTGGATAGAGTGGGGCCTGTAGAATATAGGCTAGCACTTCCTCCCATAGTGAAGGCACGTAATGTTTTCCATGTTTCATTATTGAAGAAACATGTATATTATTCTAATCATATAATTGATTGGTTTGTGATTCAGATGGAACCAGAGGGAGAATTCCTGCCAGAACCCCAACGCATAATAGACATGAAGGAAACCCCACTCATGAACAAAACCATTGCACAGGTCAAGGTGCAGTGGAAACACTTTGGTCCAGATGAAGCTACATGGGAAATGGAGGATGCAATGAAACATGCATACCCATTTTTGTTTACTTATGTACATACAGAGCACATCGACAGGTAAAACATCAAGGACATTTTTCCTTTAAGGGGGAGGATATTTTAATACCCTTGTTTCCTCCAGCTTGTAAATATAACTAGGACTTTCCAAAAGAATGTGGAAGACTAAATATGTGTGAATGTTGGATTTGATGAACCTTTTGTTATAAAAGGTAATATATGTATTTTTGTTATTAATTAAAAGGGACAGTGTTGCATAACTGCTGAAAGGGGGGTTTGCCAAGATAGATCATGATTCTATGAGAGAGAGATGGTGAAGGGAACCAGAAATGGTTGAGATGACCTCCACCAAACCAGTACCTCACTGGATTTAATTGCTCAGACTCATAACAGTCCTTTGACCCAGAAATGAATTACCAATCAGGATGGTAGTTGGAAAATTCTTCCTCAAGAGTTAATGATGAGATGGGGTAGAGTACCCATCTGCAAGACTTCTAGACCTCACGACAAGATGGGGATTCAGACCCATGCAACCTTGTTGAGGAAGGCAAGAAAGGAACGGATTTTGTGGGCAGAGGAGATCTGCAAGAAAGCAGAGCAAGGAGACCAATCTCCAAGAATGAGAAGAGCGCTTGCAGCTCTCGGGTTCGATAGAGAATTGAGAAACAAGCTCGTTCTGGGTGCAAGAAGATGTTGGCAACATTTTCAGTCCAAGCTGATAAATAGGGCTGACGAGTGATTGTGGAAGTACTCGTGTAGACCCCCTTGCTTGGTATAGAGAAAACTGGTTGCCAAGATCCTATAGGAGGAGAGTAACCTCTATCTCTGACTATCGCGGAGCAAGAACAAAAAGTCTTTGTTATGAGGAAAATCACTCTATGGCATGGGATAAACCACAACAGACGAAAATGAGTATAGAAATCAACTCTAATCTCAAGTATTCTATATAAAAAAAGATGTTAACAAGACAAGATAAAGACCCTACCTCATCTAGACATTTGATGAAGTCCACCGTTGAGCACTTGACTCAAAGCTATACACCTGCAACTTGTCCTCAAAAACCAATATACACAAGCATATGGTGATAATATATAAAGTTAACACATATAATAGCATAATCCATCAATATTCATAACAAATATGCCCATGGAATAACAATTCAAATATTTGTGAGACATTAATTGGACGAGAAAAGAGTATTTCTATTAAAATGTAATCAACAAAAGCATATGAATGACAAACTTCTATGTCGGCATGTTCGAAACCGAGAAACTAAGTCCCTTCTAATTGGGCCTCCACCACTTCAATCCTCCACCAAGGCAAGCTCATATAAGAGAGACAATGAGGTTTTCCATCAAATAGGGAAGAGCTTGGGGGTTGAAAAATGTGTTCACACTTAAAAGGACAAAGGGATGTAGACTCGGTATGAAGTGAATAATTTATCCAGAGTAAATTTTCTCTCAAAATTGAATTGTTTCTCCTCTTCTCCATAGCTTGGATATGGCCCATTTATAGCCTTCAAATGGAATTGAAGGGCTGAGTCAGAACGTTTCCAATATATGGAAGGTCAAGGATCATGGATCTCATGGTGTGACATGGAAACCCGACACCATTTTTTAATTTTGAGCACAAAACCTGATGTACGCGGTCTGTAATGGTGCAACCTACATAAACGCATGTTGTATAGCTGTTAGGGTGCGTATAAGTGGAAAATATGTTTTTCAACTCTAGGAATTGCAAAAAGGGGACTTCACATCTACATAGGGAAATGGAAAAGGCCTTCTGAGAAAGTGTCATGGGGTGAGGCAAATCTTTCTATAATAGATGCCCCCTAATGTGTGAGGTCAAAGGAGTATCTGAGATTCTTGAAATATATTATAATTCCCAGAAGTGGAGTAATGGAGACCTAGTTGGATGAACTAGTTGCTCATAAGAATATTACAATACATAATGACTTTGCGCACATGGATGCCAATTTGAATTACACTGCAAATCCATGTGGAAATATACCAAACAGTTGTTCATGGCCATGAATAGGCAATACAAGGGTAGACACATGCCACACGTTGTCATAGTCGCGAAAAAGGCCTAGTGAAAACCAGTCTGAAGATATTTGTATACAATGAAGTACAATATGATCTCCCGTGATCATTGAATTCATATAGGTACTAGTCTAATGAATGATAGCAACAACTCAGAAAAGTTGTGACTATGAACTAATGTCTTCAAGTCTTCTACATGATCCACCAAAGGTGCAATTCTACATCACGTGAATAAAGGAGTTGAGTTCAAACACAATGAGACTTTGTTTGATTACCGGTCATTAAGGTATATCATTAACAAACACGGGACAACCTACCGATGATGAAAATAGGTACCAAGGCATCGAGTACATTCTTACAAGTGTGAATAAAGGATTTGAGGTCAAACACTTAGAGAATCCATCGATTATGAGACATTGATGTATTCCCAACTATCAATGGAGAGAGAACCTCCCACTAATGATTGCAAGCCTCTAGGTACTCATAGGACTCTAGGTCCCATTTCCATAATAGATTGGTTGAAGTAGATGGAAGGAGACCCACTAAAGGGAGATCATTAAGGAATCTATCATCGGTCAACACAAGGTACAAAGCAATAGCTTGATGATTTGGAGGAACTCGGACGAAGAACATGTTCATGAACCAACAACCCTATGCGTCTTTCGCATGCACTAGATGCAAGTAGTGCACGAAAAAGACCCTCTGAATAGCATCCAATAAGTAAAATTAACGACAAAGGTGACAAAACCACCAATAAGGCTAATGGAATCCAAGACACTACAAGAATCCAAATGTGTGAATAGATTTCTTGTTGTCAAGCACAACAGAAACCCCCCAATCAACGACCAATGAGGAGATGTCGATTGTTGGGTTCAAGGTTACCTACCCATAATGAAAGTAGGACCAGGGTGCACGATATGACTACAGATTCATGTAACTCTAAGACATACTGAGGGTATGGCCGACATGAAAAGTCAAGAGTTGTGAGAAATGGTAAACACAGGCTTATAGACATCCTTTGCACAAGAGCATGATACATATGGAAGACTCTGGTAGCATAGACTCAATGATGAAACTTTGTGACACGGGAGGCACCAATCAAACTCTCCATAGGGACTGGAAGATTAACCAGTCGGAGGAGTAAACTCTAAGTAATGAGCTCAGCTTCATAAGTTCATGCTAAACCCAAAATTCATATGACAAGTGGACTCAAAAGTTTGTGCTCTGTTCAAAGGTGACACGATTGTTGCCAACACGAGATAATATTGTTTTATCGCCCATATTTTTTTTGTCTTTTCATAGACAAATGAATGTTATGATACAGAGGAGGAAACGAGTGTTGAGAATAAGAAACTAGTTCCAACAGTGGAACATACCTATGCTCAATGCAAGGGGGTGCTCGTAGGATATGGACACTCGGGGGAATGTTTTCTCGTAGGGTACGGGGTGTCAAGTTGCAAAGGATATAAACAAGGCTCTGCTTAGATGATCATGCAAATTGCTCGAGATAATAGTCTTATAATGCAAAAGGAGGAACCAACAATAGGCTTAATATTGCAATCGAGAGGATGAGATGCAATTACAAATTAACTCCAAAGAATGTCCTTTTTCATAAATTTATTCTACTTGAGCTGAAAAAGGGTTAAATTTATACCAAATAGATGTCCTTTCAAATCCAATTTGCGAGTGTGAAAGAGACAAGTTCACTCGGCAATATTTTCATTTTTTTAGAGAGTCGGAAAAGAGCTTAAACCAGACTCATGGGAGCCCCATAGTTATAGGTTAGCATGCTTATGAGTAATAAATGAGCTTTGAATGCAAAGTCATATTAGCTATAAGGGACTCTTGGTCCTGCAAAAACATATCTACATGGGCACCAAATGGAACAGAGGTTCTAACTAGGGTACCCATGTTTTGTAAGTCTCTAACATTCAATAACAAAACTTCTAGTAGCAGCAAGAAGGTTTTGTGTCTCTAACAAATGGGTTTGTACCTAAGGTATATGAATTGCAGTTATAGGATAATGCAAGTCTGCAAAATGGAGTGATGACCTATCCTACATGTTAGTCAACGAAAATACCTACCAAATTCACGAGCAGGCAACATGACGCTAGAAACCGCAAGAATCCCTGGATAAAACCACCAAAACCAACTCCATCCACTGCACTATTAGTCCACTCGGAAAAAATATTAGCAAAAACTATGTATAGTGGGTAATTTTTTTCTATAAATAGTGAAAATAACCAATTTTACTATACCATTTGTATTTTTACCCAAATAGTGGATTTTGGACTAAATTGCTCCCGATATTCAACTGTCGATTACGGGAGCTACGAGTGACGGAATTGACAACCATCTGGACCAAGTAAGTCTTCTTTCCCTGTTCTTCATTTCTGTTGGTTTAAAATTTTAATTTATGTTTCAATTTTTGAGCATTTTAAGGCTTAAATAAGAAACTAGGGTGTATGAGGGATGTAATTCATCGGGTCGCGTATACTCAGCCCTATACGCGATTGTTATCAAAACAGACTACATATATGCAGCCCTATATGCGACTGTGTAAACTACAAGTCCGTGAGTTTAATTTTTTAAATGGTATTGACTCAAAATTTGATTTTAAACTTGCAGGATGGTGTTAGAGTGGAGAGAAAGAGAGCATGAAGAGGTTGATGTTTCAGTAGAAAGAGATCCAGAGGCCCAAATGGCATTAAGAAGATGTGGGATATATAAATTTTTGTCTCTCAAAGGAATGAGGGCTCAAGTGAGACTGCTCCAGATGCTGGTGAACTATTGGGATCGAGATACATATTTCTCTGACCTCGATGGGAAACCATTGAGGATTAAAGTTGAGGACATGTACTTCATGACATGATTATCATGTCAGGGTGAGGTGGGGAACCTCAAAGCCTAGGGAGTTGGGAGTGGCATGAATATAGAGGACTACATAGCCACTTACTATGTTGCAGGGATCGAGAAGGTAGGGATCCAACTCCTGATCATAGTGATCAACAACCTAAGTCTCAAGATCATCATCCTGGTGTTGGCATAGATCACAGGGTCGACCTTGTTGCATCAGGAATCAAGGCCGCTTATGTTCTACTCAGTGGAGTGCTTATGACCCACGGTTTACGACTGGTGCACCTCACTACTGGCCAACATGAAGATCCATCTGACAGACTGCAAACAAGGTAGAAAGAGGAACTTCAGGTTCACATCTATATTATGTATTTTTTTCTTCGAGCAGGTTCCAATCTTGGGCCCTAGATTCGAGATTGTTCCACATGGACCTCACGATACAACCATGGCACAGTGGACAGAGGTTATGAGGTGGTTGGGGAAAGGTAAGGTGCCAACACCCTACAACGACAAGTTTTTCTTCTAGTGGTGTTGGCAGGTGATAACTCTGGATGACTACCCATATGCAAGGATTGAATTCAGAGGAGATCTGGACATGCCCTTACCACCAGGATTCGCCTACAGAGATATAGGTAACATTTTTTTTTTAAATATTTCATTTTTTTGTATTTTTGTAAAAGAAATAAAAAAAATATTTTTGGATTATTTCAAGTACTAATTAAACATGTATGTTACGCAAATGTGGTTTCGTGACGGCCAAATGGAATCCCATGACATCGACGGAGGCACTAGGAGGATGAGCGAGCGGGAGGAGACGATGAGAGAGTGCTTCAAAATGTGCAGGGCAACTTGTCTCTTTTGACGCAAAGAATTCCCATGGTTTAGGTAGAGGATATGTCGATGGTGATGTAGCGACAGGTGGTAGGTGTGCCTCATGCTTGGGTGCGACTCTTCCGACGTCTCACAAATGTCGTACTATGTTATCATGACACACATCCGGCACCACGGGCGTAGATGTCACGGTTATTGTATTGATCGGTTGTATATGTATTTTGAGGGTGTGAGCCCCAATTTTGTACTATAACACCATATTTTTGGAGAAATGAAATATAAAAAATATTGCTCTTCATCTTTACTTATATTACAATGTGTACATTGGTGAATGTGTTTTCTTTAATTTAGTTATGTGAAAAATGCCAATCTAAAACATAATTAGCATATGTGTCGGATACATAATTATAACTTCAAGGTATGTGATTATAAGTAATAAAATCAAAATGTCACTCAAAAATTTGTACCTATAGGAATTGTCAGAGTAGAGTAGGGTCTTGCACACGGTAACTGTCGTTCAACTGACATATTACTAACTGGGAGTCCATGCGAACTTCTAAAGAACGAATACCATGTGAAATGGAATCATGTAAAATCTCTATAACAACGCTATATTCAACCACACTATTCATTGATGACGCTAGACAAACGCCACCTGATGACACGAGTTGACTATTGGGTGAGTAAACAACCCAAACGGTGGAAGCTAAGTTCTGTGTATGATGACTGGCACCATCTGTGAATCCTAAGTAAACCAAAGACTCCGTTGACATATGCCAACCAAGGGAAAACTCAATAAGCAAGCCGATGACAAAAGGGAAAATATATATACACTAAGATATACTTGTATACAAAGAGTTATGCCCAAGATTGGGGCTCAAGCGTAGTATCTTTTCAAGTAGATCCCATTTCTAGGCTCGGCTAGCATATTCCCTTCATAATCTTCTAATTCATAGGATCCTTTTTCTAAGACACATCGCATGATATAAGGACCGTGCCACATGGGGTTGAACTTACCTGCCCCCAACAGTTCTTTGGCTTGGTTGTACAAGAGGAACAAGTCACCTTCAGCGTATTGCCAAGGACAGACAAAATTATCATACTGGACCTTGACACTTCAGTTATTTGCTTCGATAGTCGTAGAGGCATCTCGACGTTGCTCGTCTAGACTCTCTAGGTGTATGAGGCATTGTTCTAGATTGGAAGTGTCAGGTATGAGATTAACTGTCAATCTAAGGGAATGGATTTCACATTCAAAGAGAGGGTCAATTCCTGGTCTCTTCTCATATAACCGAGTGAATGAATGAATTTTTTCAGGTGGATGATCTGCACCGATATATACAATCTCAAATTTACCAGGAATATGAGAGATATCAATCATGATGGTAGGATAAATAATCGCCATGTTTCCTTCGGCATAAATGTTGTGCGTATCAATTGGAACTACGACGTGACCGACTATCTCACTTAAGGTAGATATGAAATTGTCTTTTTCAATTCTAGCAAGCTCTGGGAGAAAGTAAGAGAGATGATGCATATCATCCCATGGCCTATAAAAACCATTAATGGACTCTACGATTCCTTCATTCGAGGGTAGAGTATCATTGAGGAAATCATGTGAGCAAGACAATGAAGTGGCCCATATGGGCTTAAGAACATGATCCTCCTCGTCCATCTGTGAGGAGACGGGATCTGGTTTGGTAGCAGAGTCAAGAACAACTTGATACGCTATCTATGTCGCCAATAGTGGCATTTTCATTCCAATATGTGACTAATCTTCACAGGATGAGGTCGAGGAAGGTAGGGTCCAAGGATCGTTAAAATATGAAGTGCGGAAAGGAACGGACCTCAATGGCGAAGTAGACCTACTAGACATGGCATAGTATAATGAATTGGTGCCACGAAATCAAATTTACCCATAAGGGTGAATACATTCTGACATCAATATCCTCAGTTGTCAGCTAAGAATTATCGATCACGGGGATCGAAGGTCGAACTGATGCATTAGGGCTAGCGTGCACAAAGGAAAATCGATCGATCGTCACAATTTTCCCATCGTGAGGAAAACATAAAGTACGAAAAATGGACGATACAACTATAGTCATAGCATAGGTCTAGTTACGCCCTAGTAATAAGTTATAGTCAAGGGGTGCATCAACCACCTCGACATCCACCTCCATTGTCTTCCCACCTAATTGGACCGGAAAGGAAGGAAGAATAATATGGGGATTGAAAGAACAAATGTCAAATGAAGTCAACATGGTCAAAGATTGAGAGAGGGTCAAGGAGCCAATAGATTTCCAATAGGTTAGGGACATCACACATGTTGTAGTTCCTTCATCAATAACAATGCGTTTGATGGTATACTTTGAGTAATCCAGGTGGATTTGGAAAGCCACATGGTAATCCAAGTGAGGCTTCACATCCGTGACGTAAAACTTGATAACCTTAGAACCACATGGGTATAGAGCTCTTAATGTAGATAACAAGCCATTCCTTTGTGAAGGAAACATCTGGAGTACCTCAAAATCCAACATCAAACAACGGGTTTGACCCTGATCCTCAACAATAGAGTAATTTTGGGCATCTCTAGCATTAGGGTTGTCCGTAGAGAATTTGAGTACTCCTTTTGGAATACGAGGCAGAGGCTCTATCTTTTCGATCTGTAAAGGTGTCTCTGGAGGAGGGGGAGACTCTATACCAAGAACATCTTGTGAAGAACTGTAATCACGAGACCGAGTGGCTACATTAACCTGATATTTTACCATATGGATGCATAGATGGTCATCGTCTTGCGTTGGTGGGTTTTGACTCCCACTCATCGTATTTTCGGCATTAGAGGAGCTCGAGGCCATGTCTTGATTATGTGGAAAAATATTAGTCAACACAACAAGAAGTAGAGATAAAAGCCTCACAACTTCCTCGAGTTTGGGGCACAAGTGGGTAAAGTGATCATCAATACAAAGCTTACAAGGGAATTTCACCTTCTATTT
Source organism: Picea sitchensis (assembly GCA_010110895.2). NCBI lineage: Eukaryota > Viridiplantae > Streptophyta > Pinopsida > Pinales > Pinaceae > Picea > Picea sitchensis. The sequence continues at coordinate 5,522 of SNQJ01S0213815.1, read as the reverse complement.
CTCTTTCTTTCCCTAACCAACATTAACCTTCAATTTATCATTATTAGCGTTATCCTTTGGTTTATTATCATTCCTCCCACCCTTACGATTGTTACCACGTCCTTTCCTTTTATTCCCTCCTCATTGTTGGTCACCATTCAGGTTAGTCGATGATTGCATAGAATGTACATCCATCGACTGAGTGGGATTGGAGGACACAGACGAATCTTGTCCTCCTACAGATTGGCTTAGAGACAACTCTTTCAACTGGCTTGTCACCAAGTCTATAGATTTAACATTTGTGGAGCCTATAAATCCATCGGCATGATGCTCGGGCTTCTATATAGGGTCGTATTTCAACCTCGATGCATCAGGAAGAATTTCGTATAACATCCCAGACTAAGCATAAATGAGATCTAACTGTTGGACTTTGAAAATTGCTTCCTCTTTAGATGTTACCACATATGTAGAGACATCCTTTGAAATATAAGGCAGTAAAGACTTAAGAAATAATTCCAATAGAAATTCTGGAGGAATGTAGGCTTTGATCAACCTCTTCCATCTACACCACTCTTGGATGTGATCTGATATATGAGCAACTTTTTCCTAGTGGATGATTGACATAATTTCTATACCAACATCGTACTGTACTGATAATTGGAAGTGGTTGAGAAAGACTAAAACTATCAGGTTAAAGTTACCGTTGGTCCCCCTAGGTAGCTCTATGTACCATTTCATCGCGACCCTCATAAGGGTGCATTGAAACAATCTTAAATGAATAGAATCATCGTTAATGGAATTGGAAGAGCACCAAAGATGAAAATTAGTAATGTGATCACTAGGATCCTCACCAGTCTTGCCCTCGAATTTTGGAATATTTGAAGGAATCTTGGTGGGGATGGGGGGGCATATTGGGTCATGATGCACCAGGTCATTCATTAATCTTGACAAGTCTGGAAAATTGAGCGTGGCCAGAAAAGGGAGACGGGGTTGTGACATCTAGCCCCAAGCTCCCGAGAAATATTGGTGTTGGTGAAAAGAAGCCCATCGAAGGTTCTAGTATGCACCATGGCCCTGTCCGAGATTGAAAAAAACCCCTCCAAACTGATTCATAAGGGGTTGGTTGGGCACCATTCTAGTAGGAATGTTATAATGAGGGTTTTAAATATTGCCCCCAACCATAATATCTCCAGGTTGGGGGTTTCCCAAAGCATGAAACTGACTCCCCCGGGGTGGAAATTCGAAGGATAAATGTGGATTCGCCATGCCAAATGTGTTCGTTGGGATCGGTGTGGAGGGGGTAGGTATGAAGGACCGAACATAAGCATGATATTTTCCACCCGATTGACCACTCCATCTAGGAGCATTAAGACTAGGATTAGACCTAGGGAGAAAAGGAGGTTGGCTTCCAACCATAGGAGTCCTTTGGGGAATATGAGCACCGCCGAACGAGAATGGAATATGCAGAGGAGCCATGCCTCCAAGTCCAATACTAGGATTTGTATTCATTGTTGGAATGGATGAATAAAATTGTGATGTGATATTCGGCATACCATAAGAGAAAGGGATAGAGGTCGTAGGGATGGACTGAGTATTGTACCCAGGTGTAGAAAAAATAGACCCAAAATGGTTTGTCACTATAGGTTGAGTATCACCCATAGATTGGATAGGAGTGATGATTGGAACCTTTGTCACTACAACCGTAGTGGTCGAAGGCATAGAAGGAGTTCCATTAACTATGGTAGGTACGAGAATTGAAGGAATCTTGGTATCTTTCTGACTCAACTCAGTACTCATACTTGTATGACCACAAGTCTGGTAGGTGGAGGTGTGTGTACCACGTTTGATAACTTTACGCCTTTTAGAAGGCAAAGACTCAAGATGTGGTGGAAATATCAACAAACAGTGAGACCTGTGAGGAAGTGGGTCTGTCTCCATGATGACTCAATACTTGAGATATAAAAACAAATCTTAAGGCCAACTGACAATCAAATAGCACACCAAAATAAACAAAAAAGGCCAATATGCAAACAAATAGGATAAAGTGGATAAAAGGGGCATCCCTCCCTAAAGTAGGTATGCCTCACCCAAGAGGGGCCTGAGACTCCCTTGAAAAGATCGGAGGTATCAGAATCATTTATAAGGGCCCTCATGGGATTAATAACCAGTCAGTCAGATGCCCCCTAAGAGGTAATCCTCCATAAAGGTTTTGTGTTGTCCGACCCTTATTTGACTCGGGGTACCTGCAAAATAACCCCTGCAAGTAAGCTATGTGGCTACCTATGTCAAGCAACTAAGAAACCATGATATAACCAATGTGCAGGCCAACAGTCATAACTTGGGTCCACCGTATGGGTAGGGTAAAAAAGCCCAAAATCTTGAAATCATTGCCTCTCACAGAGGTAAAGGTACTAGCAAGACCCCCATATACGAATACATCCCCATAAATATCTATGATGCTAAGAAGGTATTGGAGGGGTATCTCCTCAACCAACTTCGCGCGACCTCGCGCTTAACTCCGATGTGAGTGGAACCTCCTGACGTCACCAATTATACAATGGACTTCACCACTCCCTTAGTCAGACACATATGTTGAGTTTAATAGCCTTGGAGAAGTTTACTCACAAAATCCTATTCCAGGGCTCTAAATCTTAAGCTAGTTTGTGCACCCTAAAAAATAAAATCGTTTCTAATCAATTTTAAATTTATTAGTGTTACTTTTAGTGGTTTTGTTTACTCAAAAGATGTGGTCATGAAACTCATGATGTTATGACTCAGCAAGTAAAAGAAATGAATATGAATACAATGCAAAGTCCTGACTTCAATTCTCAACAAATGATAAGCTTTTTCAAAATGCAATTTTCAATTCAACTCAGTGATTTCAAATAAGATGCAATCTTTCCATACATTGATCAAAATCAATGATAAGAACCCAAAAGATCAAATACCATGATGCAAAATGTATATTTTTTTGTATTTTCAATATAAAGGAAATGAAAACGAAAGGACTTAACAAAAACTTGATATATAAACCCTACTATAAGAAAAAAGAGACAAACCAAGGAGGATATCAAGAAGCAAACACCCAGCCCAAGATGCAAGGACAACCAATGAAACAAAAATGATGAGAAAGAAAGACCGCCAAAAAACATTCAACCAAAGAAAGGTTTCCTATCACTCTGGAGGCACTTATCAGTCATGACAGAGACCCAAGAAGACTCAACAACCATCAAAAATTACCCAGCAAACACCAAACTCAACAATCAAGCAAACAAGGATGATGTACGAAACTGTTCAGAAGAAAATCGTGTATATACGCCCCTTGCAGAATGAAAACACGTGTATGCACATGTATGTCAAGGGAAAAACTATGTATATGTATTGAAACACTGCCAGGTTAAGGATAAGGCCAAGAAACTCAAACTCATAATGAAAATAGGTTTTCAAGCAATCAGACAATAAGAAACTCAAGATAACTGAGAGCAATCAAAGGAGAAAAACACTCCAAACCCTGAAAAGAAGATTCAATCCCCAGTAAGGTCACCAATTATTTTACGAGGAAAATCACTATATGGCATGGGGTAAACCAAAACAGATGGAAATGACTACAGAAATCAACTCTAATCTCAAGTATGGTATATAAAATAACATGCTAACAAGACAAGATAAAGAGCCTACCTCGTCTAGACATTTGGTGAAGTCCACCGTTGAGCACTTGACTCAAAGCTATACACCTACAAGTTGTCCTCAACAACCAAGATACGCAAGCATATGGTGATAATATATAAAGTTAGCACATATAGTAGCATAATCCATCAATATTCATAACAAATATTCCCATGGAATAAAAATTCAAATATTTGTGAGACATTAATTGGACGAGAAAATAGTATTTCTATTAAAATGTAATCAACAAAAGTGTATGAATGACAAATTTCTGTGTTGGCACGTTCAAAACCGAGAAACTAAGTCCCTTCCAACTGGGCCTCCACCACTTCAATCCTCCACTAAAGGCAAGCTCATATAAGAGAGACAATGAGGTTCTCCATCAAATAGGGAAGATCTTGGGGGTTGAACAATGTGTTCAGACTTAAAAGGACAAAGGGACGCAGACTCAATATGAAGTGAATAATTTATCTAGAGTAACTTTGCTCTCAAAGTTAAATTCTTTCTCTTCTTCTCCACGGCTTGGATATGGCCCATTTATAGCCTTCAAATGGAACAGAAGGGGCGAGTCAGAATGTTTCCACTATATGGAAGGTCAAGGATCATGGATCTCGTGACGTGACATGGAAACCCGACACCATTTTTTTTTTATTTTGAGCACAAAACCCGATGTATGTGGTATGTAATGGTGAAACCTGTGTATATGCATGTTGTATAGTTGTTAGGGCGTGTATATGTGGAAAAATACGGTTTTAAGCTCTAGGAATTGCAAAAAGGGGACTTCAAGTCTGCATAGGGAAATGGAAAAGGCCTTCTGAGCAAGTTGCATGGGGTGAGGCAGATCTTGCTATAAAAGTCTCTCTAAGAGCATCATGTTCTAGCTCGAGGGTGGCCAATGGTAAATCCATTCAGGAGTGGTTGTGCCTACGGTTGGGTGGAAACAGACACCCCTTTCAGCAGTCGCTTCACGATTTTGGTTTTTGATAAGTATTTCCATACTCTGTGTATTGGAATTTAAATGATGTTTGAATATACATGTTTATGACTAAAACCTATATTGAATGGTTAGGGTAGAAATGCTTATTGTTTCTCTGTGAACCCATGTTTTTAAATGGTCTTTTGTTTTCCTCAGCTTAGCAGCTAGAGACTTATGGGACTTGATTCTGCAAGAAAGTCGAGGTAGGGTTAAATGGAATGCTTATGTCATGCCGACCTCTTGAGTTACCTTCACGGGAATACCAAGTTCAAACTCTGTGGAAGGAGGGTGCCTCCTTCAGACCCTTCACCTGTGTGACTGAGGGCTCATGTACATGGCCTTAACAAATTCACGGCTAAGAGATTAGTGTGTAGCCCATGAGAATTTTTGGAGGACCCATATGACCAAGGTCTAGGAACCCTATGCTAGGCCCGAAAGGAGCTAATACTTCCTGGCTTCGGAACTCTGGGAGTTTGGAGCTCCGGGGTGTTATGAAATTACCATTTGTAAATTGTCTGAAGGCAACTTTTGTTACGCTTATCCACAAGGTTGACCGATGTTCGATGGTTTTCCTAACCGTGGTAGATAGACTTGTCCCACCATTAAACCCCGACCCATTTACCAACTGTGAAGTAACGTGATTGACAGAGCCAAGGGTACTCAGGAGTCGCCCTATTCGTTGGATCTATGTCAAGGTAAGTTCGACATTGAATACTTTGGGAGAATAGAGGTGTTATAGCACCAAGTTTCCCAAATGTTGGAGTCATGAATCGACATGAGTCATGGATCTGCAGAGTTTGTTAAGAACCCCTCTTAACCATCTCATCAACTAGTGGAGGGACTCACGTACGGTACTTTGGCAAAGTCCTACTTCGAGGGAGCAGACCTGCCTTTACGTCAA
>SNQJ01S0213814.1:15758-28564 GCA_010110895.2 Picea sitchensis | reverse complement strand
CATTTTGATCATCACAAATTTCTCACACAAGTGAGAGACAAGTCTGAAATCCCCCCCTATTAGGATCATTGGCTCTTTTTACTCATGTGTTATCTCTTGGAGGATAAGTGTGGATCATTATTTGATGATTTTTGGATGAATTTGTTGCAATTAGGGTTTTCTCTTGTCATATCTTGGTGAAGTAAGTAAATTTATTCAATTTCATTTCATGTTATTGAATGCTTATGGTAAATTTTACTTGTTCATATTGAAGATTTTTCTTGGTGAAACCCTAAGAGAGGAGCATAAGTGCTACCTCCTCTCACAAGGTTAATTTTATCCATAATTTGTGAAGGAAATCCTACCAAGGTTTAAAATCCTAAATCCCTAAAGTGATATCACTTTAAGAGTTTGATTCTAGACTCTTGATTGTGACATATTTGAAGAATTTAAGAAGAGAGAAAAGGTTGCTAGAGCTCAAAAGTTCTTGCACTCTAGAAACCCTTCTCTTTAAGGCTTGAAATCTAAGGCCCTAATGTGCTAGAACCTTATATTTCAAACCCTACCTCTTAGATCTTGCCACTATCATTATCCAAACATATTTTATTACTCTTGTAAAGGACTCCATAGCCCTAAGACACTAATCATTTAAGCTCTCTTGTGGTGAAAGTGATCAATAAACTGTCAATTTTATTTCTCTCAAGCTTTCTACTAACTTAATTACTAACCCCAACGTAAGCTAATTCACTAATATACTTGATGTTGTTGCAAAATGTTTCTACAACCATACTAACATACACCAATTTGTTGCATACATTGCTCTAATAGTGGTCTAACATACCCATAAATTGCATCTAATGATTGGACATTGTTCTATTGAGTAAATGTTAAGTGTTCATGGTAAATTGTTGCAATTTTGAAGTGTATTTCTTGTTGTTGTTGAAATGTATTTCTTGTTGTTGTACTACTGTTAATTGCTGCAATTTTATGACAGGCGTAGTATCTTTCACTGTTTAGTGTCTTAAAGAGGTTTTACTTGCATACTTGTACTTGGAATTGATTATATAAATGATATAAAGTGTTCTTGTTCTGGGAAGGTACTCAAACTATCATTTACCTCTCATTTCTCCTTGACCTAGACGTTGACTTAGGTGATCAATAGAAGGGATGATAGGATTATATATCTTTACTTTGATCCCTTGAGGCCAACAGGGAAGCATCCCTTGTGGTGGACCTCATCCATCACTAAAATGAGGGGATTTCTTACTAAGGTGACAATGGTAGGATTTTACTATACTTGCACAATATTTTGTGATATTGTGTTGGGATTTGCACAACTTCAAATCCCATGATAACATGAATCTTACTTGTGATATTTCACTCATGCAAAAGGAATGCCAAACTAACTAGAGAGACATATTTACAATCCCCAGAGAAAGATGGTCATAAAATTATCCAAGAACCAAGAGGAAAGATACTAGATTTAAACTTGAAAATGGACAATAGATGGACTCTCTATGAATACACTGAAGAACAATAGAGGGAAGATAATTTTTTAGGCACTATTGAGTAGAGAAGGAAGTATTTTCTTTGTGTTGTGTGGAGCAGGTATTGTGAGTGCCAAAGCTATCCTGATTAAAGAAATAAACAATTGGTTGCTTGGTTGATCTTTCATGTTTTTTTGGATTGGAATAACAACTTGAGAGAATATTGATTTTTCCTTCTTCACCCTAGTGGTGTCATAGCTTGGATAGGGGTTGGTGTCCATAACATAATACCTACAATTGGTTGTAAAATTTCTCTATCCTGGTTAGTTATTTGGTATTCAACTTTTGAAAAAGATAAGTACCTCTTCATTTACTCTGAAAATTCGTGTTATGTTCTAAGCAAATTGTTTGTGTGTTATGATTGAATGAACACTAATTTACTATAGGATTAACAAGTAAATATACATTCTAAAAATTTATCATAATATTGTTCATAAAATACTTGGTCAATCCTAGTTAAAACTTTTGGTAAAAACCAAACAATGGTGAGAGATATATCATCCCTTTTTCTTGTACCTAAAATTCCATGTTCGTTTACATTGTGTAGATGTTATTATTGATTTAATGGTTACTATACGAATCTAAATAGAAAAGGCTTGTATGTGTAAATGCCAAGAATTTGCAACTTTGGATTATCTTTCAAACTTTTATGCCTCAAGATAATCATGGCAAGTAGTACAAAGTAATGGCAATGGTAAGTAGTAAAAACTAGGTTGGTGCACTATGACTTTGTGAGATGGAAATGAATCCTCTTGTTATTATAATTTACAAATTGACAACTTGTTTCAACAAGGTGATTTGTAAAGGGGACCAAGTCTCTACCAATTGCAATAGAGGAACTTTTTTAGATGCATATAGCTTTGAATGCAGAATTAAGGTTCTATCATGTGATTGAGATTGATGCTCAGCGTAGACATGAATATCTTCAAACCTTAATCCCTTCATAAATTTGTGACAGATTCTTCGATATAGTTAGAGGTTGCATGAGAAAACCATTCATGGGTGGGGGATCATCAGAAGTGTGATTCAATATGAAGACCTTCTCTCTTATTGCCATAAGGTGTGGCTTGGATATGGATATATGTACTATGCATATAATACAAGTGGATATAGGTGGACACCCACATACTCCATTGGATCAAAGCCCAATTTCCATTTTGGCATTTTTTCCTAGTTTTTCGGGTCCTAAACTTTCGGGGCCATTTTGAGGCCCTAAACAACATTTTTTGGGCCCGCCACAGTCACACTATAGGATTTAGCAAGAGTGTGCCAAAAACGTGTATATTCCTTGGATATTTATTTCCAACGAGCTATTGTGCACCTAAAACATAGATCGTATGTAAAAGTTGCGACCTTCGAAAGTTTATGTACCGACTTACCTCATCGGGCCCCAAGTGACTTTTGGGGCTTCATCTCCTAGGGTTATGTTTTTGGAAGTTTAGGGTTTTCTCATTTATGATTTATGTTAAAAAGGCCTTTGGAGCCTCATTGTAATTGGCTTCTTGCGAATGAGCATAGCCAACACATCTCTTCTCAGAGATAAGCTACCACCATTCTAGCTAGCTTGTGTGCTTTTTCATTTTACAGTCTTTTGTATTGAGATAAGATACCACAATTCTAGCTAGCTTGTGTGATTTTTCATTTTACAGTCTTTTGTATTTCATAGATTTATTAATAGAATCTGAGATTTACTATATTATTATGTTCCTTTCCATATCTCTATGTAATTATTTGTTATATCTCTATTATATATATGTCTTCATATAATTCCTAAAATAATCCAGATCAATAGTATCAGAGCGGTCTGCTCCTATCCTCAGTGCATGTCCCCAATGAGGTTAGTGTATAGAGTCTTGGGTCTCGATCTTGTATCTCTTGAGGAAAACCACTCTCACACGCCTAAGCGACCTTCCATGGTGGAAGAAAAGAGGTACAACATGACATGGGATCCTTTCAAACTGTTGCTCGAGGAAGCCCTTCCGCAAAAAAGGAACGAGATGGTGGATAATTTTCCCCAAATCCTTCGATGGTTGCTGGAAACAATGGAGGCACCTTCAATCAACAATCACTTCGGAGATGAAACTCCCTTAAAGGTACAATTTAACTTTGATATTCCTTTATTTGAACGCCAAATAGATGTCGACACTTTGGAAAATGGTTAAATCTACTAAAGGGTTATTTCTTTGTCCACAATTTTTCCAACAATGAAAATATCACCTTCATGATCCTTAAGGCCCATCCCCATGTCAAATATTGGTGGGAGACTTACTCTGAGAAATATGTCAAGGATGAGTCTGGAATTTTTTTGCCAGGATCCACTTAGGTGGATTTTGTTGATGCCCTCAAGGAACAATATTAACCTGTTGAAAGTTATGATGATCAATACAAGATGGACCACACTGCACTAAGAGAGGGGCCAAATGGTGTTGGAGTTCACAAATACTTTCCATACCTCGCACACCAAGATGGGTATCAAAGATTACGAGTGGAATCTAGTCCTAAAATATCATGGGGTTCAACACAGGTACATCTAATCCAAAATGGAGTTTCTGGACAATTAGGAGTCGCTTATCGATATGCTATAAAAATTGAGCAGAAATTCAAGCAGCAAAACAAGTTGGAGTTTGGGTTTGCAAATACCAAAAAACCGAAGTATGGTAAGGGTGGTCCTAAATCCTAGACCAAAGGACAAAGAAAGGATGTCCAAACCTAGGATAACCATCCCAAGACACCAAAAAGGAAGGGTAATCGAAATTCAAAGGACACTAGAAAATGGTGCGAGTTCCACAAAATCCCTTAGCACAATATGTATGAATGTCACTCCAAACATTCATTGTTGGTTGATATGAAATCCCCAGGGTCATATGCTGACTCAAACTCTAATTTCGAGCCAGAAAATGGAAGATGGATCATTGATGTAGAAGCCAATGTCAACATCGCTACCACAAAAGTCTAGCTAGAGGAATTAGAGGAGCCTGAAGAAGGGGAGCGTCTTTTCCACTCACAGATGTGGGTGAAGGGAACCCCACTACATTTCATTGTTGAAAGCAGTAGCTAGAAGAAACTGATCTCAACAGAGGTTGTCAAGAGGTTTAACTTGAAAATGACTCAACATCCTCATCCATACATCGTCGGTTGGCTAAGCCAGGGATGAGACATCTGCGTCAACCAACAATGTCACTTGCACTATGACATCAAACCATTCAAAGACGAGGTATTGTGTGATGTTTCCCCACTTGAAGTTTGTGATGTTTTTCTAGGACAACCATATATGTGGAAACACCATGTTTTTTATGAATCTAGGCCTTGTAGTGTCATTATTACTTTGGGAGATCAACTCTACAGGGTACCGGAGGCAGTCCCAAATATGACGGTCTCTTTGATCTCTGTGAAACAGTGCAAAAAGGTGGTTTCTCATACCAGGAGGTTTTTCCTTCATATGGTTAGATCGAAAGGTAAACTAAAGGTCACTGCAACCGCCAAAACCTCTACATGAGATCTATCTACCTGGTAGAAAAAGGTGGAAGGAATAGACGAGGAGTACAAAGACATATTCACCTCGTCTATTGGGGTGACTATGTACTATCAGGTAAAGCACCCAATTGATCTAACACCTAGTGCTCCTCTGCATAACGACCTTGTATACATGCATTATGTTATGGAGAATGAATAAATCACAGGTCATATCCAAGAGCTAATTATAAAGGGCCACATCATACCCAACTCCTCACCTTGTGGGAGCCCAATTGTTCTAGTATAGAATAAGGACGTGACATGGAAACTTTGTATTGATTATAGAGCCTTGAACAAGATCACAATCAAGAACCGATACCCAATTCCTTGGATTGATGAGCTTCTCGATCAAATCAAGGGAGCCAAGTTTCTCAGTAAAATTGATATGAAGTCAGGTTATCACCATGTGTTGATTGAGAAAATTGATGTGTGGAAGATAACCTTCAAGTCCAAAGAAGGCCTCTTTGAGTGGTTGGTCATGCCTTTTGGCTTGACTAAATCCCTAGCCACATTCATGCAGATGATGGATGATATATTACAACCATTCACAAAATCTTTTGTGGTTTTATATTTGGATTACATCCTCATCTTCAGAAAAACTTGGGGGGAACATTTGGAGCATATTCAATAGGTATTGGGCAACCTGTGACAACACAAGTTATATGCCAACTTGGAGAAGTGTTCCTTCGGCATGAAAATAATCCAATATTTGGGATACATCGTGGATGAGAATGGTGTACATGTGGATCCAAGTCATCCGCGATTGGTCGACCTCGAAAAAAATGACCGAGCTCCGTAGCTTCTTGGGCCTTGCTAACTTCTACCAGCAGTTTGTGGGTTCTCCCATATTGCTTGGTCCCTAAGCCAAGTGACCAAGGGTGGCATGAATTTCAAGTTTGTGTGGTCTATGAACTAACATAAAGCATTCGAGGATCTGAAATCCCGCCTCTACTCAACACCAGTCCTCATTTTTCCAAACCTGCACGACCATTTGAGATTGAGACAAATGCTTCAGATTATGCTATCGGTGCAGTCCTCACTCAACATTGGCATCATGTAGCCTATAATATAGAAACTATATCTAATTTTTTTCGAATATACCCCATCTATGACAAAAAGATGTACTCCATTGTGAAGGCATGTCGACAGTGGAAGCATTACATTTTAGAGAAGGAAACGGTCATCCACATTGATAACATGCCTCTGCAATTCATGCAGGCACAAGGAAAGTTACAAAATGACTGTCATTAGAAGTGTTCCATGTACCTACAACAATTCCACTTGAATATCAAGTACAAGAAAAGTAGCATCAACTATGTTGCAGATTTCCTCAGTCAACCCCCGGTGGTAGCACTAACCACGGTTCTCAACTCCTTTGGACATGAGACATTTGGATGGCCACCAATATACAATATTGACTTTGAATTTTCTACTTCCTATCAAACATTGAGTGGAGGAAAAACATTTCCCAAATTTCATCTCCAGGATGGACTATTATTCCATCTGAGCCACCTCTGTGTTCCTTCAAGCGAGCATACAAAGATGATCTAGGAAATTCATTACAGTGTGGAATCGAGACATTTTGGTGTAGAAAAGACAGTGGTAGTACTGCATAATCATTTTTATTGGTCGAAGCTTTGATAAGATGCTCGCAAGTACATCAGATCTTGCACCTCCTCTGCCATTTCCAAGCCCGCTGTTATCACCCCATAAATTATGGGAATCAACTAATGACTTGGATATTATCTATATCTAGTGTTTTTATTGACAAATGATTTTTCATTCTGCAAATAATTTGAGAAAAAGAAAAGAAAAAAGAAAAAGAAAAAAAAAGAAAGAAAAAAAAAAGAAAGAAAAAATAGTAAAAGAAAAGAGGGCATAAAAGAATTGAAAAGAAAAAGCCCCATGCACTAATAGTAACTTGGCCATACCTTTCAAGCATGGCCAATTACTTTTTAAATTTAATATTGCTAGGTTAGTGAATAAATCTGACCAGACTGTCTAATCCTGGTCAGATAGCCCTTAGGCTAGATTAGTGAATAAATCTGACCAGACTGCCTAATCTTGGTCAGATAGCCCTTAGGTAGAGTAATTTCTTAACCCAACAGTTTAACCTGGGTTAATTGTCCTAGGAAGATAGGTTAGCATGTATGTTAGTTACTTCATTTGCTTCACCACCCATGAAACGAGACTGATGAAAATGCTACACCATGTCTCCATTGCCTAATAATAGTTTAGATGATGTCCCCTTGGTGGTGTCTATGTGAAAAGATTGGGAAAAACCCATAAAAGGCACTTATCCTAAGTTTTCCTGACACATCCGTTTTCTGCTCATGATTTATATTTCCTACACTTATTAGCGGTCCAGATCAGGGCGCTCATATCTACGGCGCACAGAGCATTCCGGACCCCCCCTAGTGTTCTTCTTTTAAAAAGGGGGGGGTCTGGAATCAGTAATAAGAATCGCACAGATCTGGATGGTCCAAGAACGAGCGCGTTGATCCACGACTCAAATTGGATTCTGGACCCCCCCATCCGTTCTTCCTTTAATGGAGGGGGGGGTCTGGAATGAGTAATAAATGACGCGCTACGATCTGCGGCCAGGAAAATGGCGCGCAGATCAATGGTTTACAATGGTTTTCGGACCCCCCTTGGTGTTCTTCTTTTAAACAAAGGGGGGGGGGGTCCGGAATGGATATTCCCTCCGACGAGCCCCTTGTCATAGGTGGCACAAATCTGTTGGTCTTGAAGCCTTTTCACCATATGTCATCTGACAACCTCCATCACTCAGGGACATCATCCTCCACTGATGCCACTTTCTCCGCTTGTTCCCAAGTTGTGTCCCATCCCAAAACTGTTGTCAGTCCCTACTGTCATTCCATCACCCCTTTCACTCATGAACAACCCCTTATTGTGACTTTTACCACCAATCCCTAGCCGCCACGTCACCTGTCCGTATGTTTTGGCCACCGTCACCTGCCACCTCATCCCAAGTGGCCTGTTGTCCATTTATTACAAGATAACATACCCATTATCCTGTTGACATGTCTCACGTGTCCAACCGACCCCAGTTTGAATAAAACTACCGTTTTTCCCCTTTCATTCGTTATTCGTCTATCGCGCCAGAAAAATTACCTCTTATTCCTCCATTGCTTCCCCGTCGCCTTCATCCACAGTCAGTCGACCCCACTAACATATTGTTTATTGCAGGTACTGTTGCAGAGATGGCGCCAAAGCCAAGGCTAGCAGAAGGAGAAGAGAATCCTTTTCTTCCTCCTCTTGTTGACCAAGACAAAATCCCGTTGGTGGATAAAGACAGGTTGATCGCAGATACCATTTGCGACATCGATTTTTCAGACCTCCAGTCATGGCTCCGGGAAGTGTTCCTAGATCAGAGCGATGAGATTGGACTCTGGGAGTCCAATTTGCCCTTGTACCTTTTTCCCCAGATACACTACTTTCCCGAATTCACCCTCAAATGCCAAGCCCATTATATTCCCGACCAGAGGGCCATCGTCTCATCATCTGGGACGTCCTCTTCTTCATCACTCCCGAAGACATTGACCAAATGATGCAAATTCCCCGTACTGATTCTATCTCTCCTTTCGACCTAGAGATCCTTACAGAGTTGTATCAAAAGATGACCTTTCCAGAGAGAGCTCAAATTTTCGAGTTGTTCCTTCCCACCTCCACTCAGTTCCTTTCCACCAATCTACCTTACCCGTCATCCATGTTCTCCACCAAGGGAAACCAGATCATTTCCTCTCTTTGCACTATGTTAGGATACTATTCCGACCAGTGGGTAGATGAGCTAATTCTGGGTTTTCTATCCATTTTCTCCACTGATGAAAAACCCACCACCCAGTTCGATTTCAGTACCTTCTTGGCCAACAATATTCACGAACAGTTCATAAATTTTGGCACGGAAGGCATGTTCAGATATTCTTGCATATTGGCCTACATGTTTGTTTTCTATCAAGCAGACAAGTTCAGTTTTTCAATGCAGAAAATGGATGCAGACGGAAGGCCACAACCAGTCACAGCATGGACATCTTTGTTGAAGCGCAATTCCACAGATTATAGCTTCAAGTCATTTATTGATCTTTTCTACCACCCTGTGGTAAGCATGTTGAGTGGCAGGCTCGAGCCACGAATAAACGATGAGGTCCAGAGAATTTTGCATCTCTCGGACAATGCAAAGACAAGTGACTGGTACTTGTATCAAAGCCACACCAAGATCAGAGTTTTCGGGTGCGAATTGGCACCTTACAAACTACCTCAATATGTGCCGGTAAGAATCTTTGCGTTAGAATATATTAGGCAGATAATGAATTCGGATGACATTCATTTTGTTTCCCTGAAGAAGAAGCAACAATTGAGAATCAAGGGGTAGATTGGTTCTTTCATCTGCAATAGTCGAGGCGCCGGGGAAGAAGCTGACAGAATGTTGAAGGAGATGAAATTCTTTACGAGTTTCACATGGCACTATGATCCATGCGGGATCATTTCAGAAATGCGGGTGAAAAATAAAAACATCCCGTATGTTCATGAGTCCAAGCCAGAGATCAAAAAATTTGCAAATCAGCCAGTGTGGGTGCCTGACACCTTGGTTGAAGTGGAACAACATGTTGAAGTGGAGTAGCAGGTTCCCCCAACAACTGTGCAACAAACTACCACGCCACAGGTCCCTAAGGAGAAGAGGCCTCGACAGGAGTCATCTCCGCCTGTAACGGAGGTATCATCAGAAGAGTTCCAAATGCACACCAAGAGGCCAAAGACAGTTTCAACGTCTGGTACGACAGTAGAACAAGAGGCCCTGCCTACCATAGTAACTACCACAGTAATCAAGCCGGTCATTCCACCATTTGGGTCGAGCCTTTATCAGGGCATCACCCCAACAGTACCTATGAAATCCACAGACTCTCCCTTGAATGATCAGCCAAGCAAGACTGGGCCTAAATTGGGCATCTTCGAGAAATACGAGATGATCAAGAAGAAGAATCAAACCCTTACTAGCAACACTTATGCCCAGTTTCAGAAACAAACGTCGACTGCGCAGCATAGACTGTTGTCTGCATTCGACACAGAGAAGGGTAGGATGCACATGGCCTACCTCCAAGCGCAGGTACCAGATCCCAAGGTGATCTCAGACTACAAGAGGGCCACCTTCGAATTCCAGGCGAAGGACATACACCCGACAGATCAGATGGCTCTGCACAAACAAACAGGGGAGATGGTTTTCCACACATTGGCACATGCTTCATCTTCTGCAGCAAAATTTCAGGTATCATTGAACAACGCTCAGACACAGCTTAAGCTGGAAAATATATCATCTTTTGCGAAGGACAACAGAATCAAGACCTTGGAGGAGTTGGTTTTAAAAATCGGCTATGATCCGTCAAATGTCAAAGCCGCAGAAGAGATGATAAAGAAAAAGAATGGAGACATCGCATCTTTAAGAAAACAGCTAAATCTACCGCCCACAGAGGACTCATAGGTGAAGGAGATAGCAGAGAAAGAAGGTGAGAAGGATGAGATGCTAAAGTTTCTCATGGAGCAGAATGCTCAGCTCAAGGAAATGGAAGCTGAGATGGAGAAGTTATTGAAAGAGAAAGAGCAGATGAAGCCGATGGAAGGCATTCCATTGAGTGCTATCCCCATTGAAGGATTGAGCACTGCAACAGTAACAACAATTCCATCAGCAGCACCAGTGACATCACAGGAGGGAACAACTGATCTCACTAAATCCCTGGAAAAGATGAACCTATAAGAGGCTGAAATCAACAGGCTTAAGAAAGAAGTTGAGAATATCCAGGAACTCAAAAATTCTTTCCAGTCCAGTCTCTCCAAAGAGAAACAGGTAACTGAGAAGCTAAAGAAAGAACTACAACAACTCCAAAATCAAACCATGGCAGGAAAGACTTTGGCTGAAGTCAAAGAAAATGTATGGACAGATATCACAAAGTCCATAAATGAGATATGGCCAATGATCCAAATTATGTTTGAGCAGAATGAGTTGCTCCAGAGGAGCAAACAGGCCATTGAGAAAATCAGAGTAGAATTGGGGGACAGACCCACTCATGCTAATGATATTATCAAATTCCTCAATTCCAAAACCAGAGAAGAGCTAGAAGAGCTGAAGACAGAAGACAGAACAGAGACAATCCTTGAGGTCAAGAGGGTTTTGACCAAGAGAGGATTAATGATGCATCTCGAAGAGAAGGTTCAAGTAATGGACGAGGGGGTACAAAAGTTTTTCAACAAGATCGAAGCTCTCCAGAAGAAGGGTCTCCCCGGTCTAAAAGTTATTAATGATAAATTGATGACACTCCCAGATTATAAGAAGAGACTGTCTGAAGTGTCTAAGGATAGTTCAAATTTTGTTGGCATACAAGGGAGTATCACTGACAAAGCATTCCTGGATGCCCTTCAATTCGACATCAACATCCAGCACGAGATTCGACACATATTCCTCACCAAGCCCACATTTTCCAAATATACAGAAATGGACGAGGTGTATCGGAGGCTTCTCAAAGTCACCGTGCCTAGTCATATCATATAGGAGGAACTCTGCGATATGCTCGATTAGAAGATGAGTTGTCCAGGTCTAGTCACCTGTCCAGTCAGAAGAGGTGGCACAGGAACCTCGCCAACGACCTACCCCAGAAATTCCGCATGCAGTTGTACCGAGTCATCAAGCAGTTTTGATTAGTTAAATCAGTTAGGCTAAAAATAGAATGAGCACATCCTGATCAGTTATGACATGAAAGTTTGTAATTTGAATTATAAATACTTCACCTTTCGAAGTATTGAGGATTGTTGATCTTTACACCCCGACACTATCAGACTGTAACTATTTTTGAAGAGATCGGCCATTAATAAAGAGGAAGCACTTTTACAGGATTCTTGCGTGTATTCACTGGTGACGTTTTTCTCTAAGTTGAATGTTTTTCTTGTTTTGTGATCATATTGTTTTCTGGAACTAATCTTTAAAAGTAACGTATGTTGCAGGATTTATCTTAGATACCCTGTTTCCGACTTTAAAGGTTTTATTGTTTATCTTCTAAGGTTTTCAAATAAGGAATTCTTCACTGCTTCGTAGTTGAATGATCTTTCTCATATTTTCTTCTGTCCATCATTTAAACTATTAAAGATCCAGTGAGTATATTATCTCTCCCTGTGGAAGTTTTCCTTTACGTTTATGGTTTGTATCTCATATTGATTATAACACAGACCCCATAGCCCAATGGATGTGTAGACTGTCTCAACCAATCCAAAAAACACTTTTACAACAAAACCTACTTGTTCCTTTACCTAGCCTAACATCTAAACTAAAAAAAAACCTAAATCATATAGAGAGATCCCTCTCTGAAGCTGGAAGGGCTAGATCCCAGCTTTAAAAGTGGTTGGATAAAGTTACCTTTGTGGATTCCTTCTTTGTCAACCTCTAGGAAATTTACAGAGTGCTAACACTCGCCATCAAGAAACATGAGCTACACACCCCTCTTTCTACTTCATATAGGCCTTGGGAGTCCATATCCATGGACTACATGTGTGGTCTTCCTTCAACCAAGCATGGGAATCACTGTGTCTTCGTGGTCGTCGATCAATTCTCTAATATGGCAATTTTGGCACCCTACAAGAAGAGCATCATAGTCGAGTCCACCGCGAATATTTTCTTCGCACATGTTTGGGTTCATTTTGGGACACCAAAAAATATTATATATGATCGAGACAATAGGTTTATAAGCACCTTTTGGTCCAACC
>SNQJ01S0213814.1:0-12293 GCA_010110895.2 Picea sitchensis | reverse complement strand
CAGCTTCAGAGAGGGATCTCTCTATATGATTTAGCTTTGTTTTTAATTTAGATGTTAGGCTAGGTAAAGGAACAAGTAGGTTTTTTTGTAAAAGTGTTTTTTGGATTGGTTGAGACAGTCTACACATCCATTGGGCTATGGGGTCTGTGTTATAATCAATATGAGATACAAACCATAAACGTAAAGGAAAGCTTCCACAAGGCGAGATAATATACTCACTGGATCTTTAATAGTTTAAATGATGGACAGAAGAAAAGATGAGAAAGATCATTCAACTACGAAGCAGTTAAGAATTCCTTAATTGAAAACCTTAGAAGATAAACATTAAAACCTTTAAAGTCGGAAACAGGGTATCTAATATAAATCCTGCAACATATGTTACTTTTAAAGATTAGTTTCAGAAAACAATATGATCACAAAGAAAGAAAAACATTCAACTTAGAGAAAAACGTCACCAGTGAATACACGCAAGAATCCTGTAAAAGTGCTTCCTCTTTATTAATGGCCGATCTCTTCAAAAATAGTTACAGTCTAATAGCGTCAGGGTGTAAAGATCAACAACCCTCAATACTTCGAAAGGTAAAGTATTTATAATTCAAATTACAAACGTTCCTATCATAACTGATCAGGACGTGCTCATTCTATTTTTAGCCTAACTGATTTAACTAATCAAAACAGCTTGATGACTCGGTACAACTGCATGCGGAATTTCTGGGGTAGGCCGNATGGTGACTTTGAAAAGCCTCTGATACACCTCGTCCATTTCTGTATATTTGGCGAATGTGGGCTTGGTGAGGAATATGTGTTGAATCTCATGCTGGATGCTGATGTCGAATTGCAGGGCGTCCAGGAATGCTTTGCCAGTGATACTCCCTTTTATGCCAGCAAACTTTGAACTATCCTTAGTCACTTCAGACAGTCTCTTCTTATAATCTGGGAGTGTCATCAATTTATCATTAATAACTTTCAGACCGGGGAGACCCTTCTTCTGGAGAGCTTCGATCTTGTTGAAAAAAAATTGTACCCCCTGGTCCTTTACTTGAACCTTCTCTTCGAGCTGCAGCATTAATCCTCTCCTGGTCAAAACCCTCTTGACCTCAAGGATTGTCTCTGTTCTGTCTTCTATCTTCAGCTCTTCCAGCTCTTCTCTGGTTTTGGAATTGAGGAATTTGATAATATCATTAGCCTGAGTGGGTTTGTCCCCCAATTCTACTCTGATTTTCTCAATGGCCTGTTTGCTCCTCTGGAGAAACTCATTCTGCTCAAACATAATTTGGATCATTGGCCATATCTCATTTATGGCCTTTGTGATATCTATCCATACATTTTCTTTGACTTCAGCCAAAGTATTTCCTGCCATGGTTTTCTTTTGGAGCTGTTGTAGTTCCTTCTTTAGCTGCTCAGTTACATGTTTCTCTTTGGAGAGACTGGACTAGAAATAAGTTTTGAGTTCCTGGAGATTCTCAACTTCTTTCTTAAGCCTGCTGATTTCAGTCTCTTGTAGGTTCATCTTTTCCAGGGATTTAGTGAGATCAGTTGTTCCCTCCTGTGATGTCACTAGTGTTGTTGATGGAATTATTGTTACTGTTGCATTGCTCAATCCTGCAATGGGGATAGAACTCAATGGAATGCCTTCCATCGGCTTCATATGCTCTTTCACTTTCAATAACTTCTCCATCTTAGCTTCCATTTCCTTGAGCTGAGCATTCTGCTCCATGAGCAACTTTAGCATCTCATCCTTCTCACCTTCTTTCTCTGCTATCTCCTTCGCCTATGAGTCCTCTGTGGGTGGGAGCTTCAGCTGTTTTCTTAAAGATGCGATGTCTGCATTCTTTTTCTTTATCATCTCTTTTGCGGCTTTGACATTTGACGGATCATAGCCGATTTTTAAAACCAGCTCCTCCAAGGTCTTGATTCTTTTGTCCTTCGCAAAAGATGATATCTTTTCCAACTTAAGCTGTGTCTGAGCGTTGTTCAATGATACCTAAAATTTTGCTGCAAAAGCTGAAGCATGTGCCAATGTGTGGAAAACCATCTCCCCTGTTTGTTTGTGCAGATCCATCTGATCTGTCGAGTGTACGTCCTTCGCCTAGAATTCGAAGGTGGCCCTCTTGTAGTCTGAGATCACCTTGGGATCCGGTACCTGCGCTTGGAGGTAGGCCATGTGCATCCTACCCTTCTCTGTGTCGAATGCAGACAGTAGTCTATGCTGCGCAGTCAACGTTTGTTTCCGAAACTGGGCATAAGTGATTCTAGTAAGGGTTTGATTCTTCTTCTTGATCATCTCGTATTTCTCGAAGATGCCCAATTTAGGCCCAATCTTGCCTTGCTGATCATTCAGGGGAGAGTCTGTGGATTTCTTAGGTATTGTTGGAGTGATGCCCTGATAAAGGCTCGACCCAAACGGTGGAATGACTGGCTTGATTACTGTGGTAGTTACTGTGGTAGGCGGGGCCTCTTGTTCTACTGTCGTACCAGACGTTGAAATTGTCTTTGGCCTCTTCGTGTGAATTTGGAACTCTTTTGATGATACCTCCGTTACAGGCGGAGATGACTCCTGTCAAGGCCTCTTCTCCTTAGGGACCTGTGGCGTGGTAGTTTGTTGCACAGTTGTTGGGGGAACCTGTTTCTCCACTTCAACCTGTTGTTCCACTTCAACCAAGGTGTCAAGCACCCACACTGTCTGATTTGCAAATTTTTCGATCTCTGGCTTGGACTCATGAACATACGGGATGTTTTTATTTTTCACCCGCATTTCTGAAATGATCCTGCATGGATCATAGTGCCATGTGAAACTCGTAAATAATTTCATCTCCTTCAACATTCTGTCAGCTTCTTCCCCGACGCCTCGACTATTGCAGATGAAAGAACCAATCTACCCCTTGATTCTCAATTGTTGCTTCTTCTTCAGGGAAACAAAATGAATGTCATCCGAATTCATTATCTGCCTAATATATTCTAACACAAAGATTCTTACCGGCACATATTGAGGTAGTTTGTAAGGTGCCAATTCGCACCCGAAAACTCTGATCTCGGTGTGGCTTTGATACACGTACCAGTCACCTGTCTTTGCGTTGTCCAAGAGATGCAGAATTCTCTGGACCTCGTCATTTATTCGTGGCTCAAGCTTGCCACTCAACATGCTTACCACAGGGTGGTAGAAAAGATCAATAAATGACTTGAAGCTATAATCTGTGGAATTGCGCTTCAACAAAGATGTCCATGCTGTGACTGGTTGTGGCCTTCCATCTGCATCCATTTTCTGCATTGAAAAACTGAACTTGTCTGCTTGATAGAAAACAAACATGTAGACCAATATGGAAGAATATCTGAACATGCCTTCCGTGCCAAAATTTATGAACTGTTCGTGAATATTGTTGGCCAAGAAGGTACTGAAATCGAACTAGGTGGTGGGTTTTTCATCAGTGGAGAAAATGGATACAAAACCCAGAATGGGCTCATCTACCCACTGGTCGGAATAGTATCCTAACAGAGCGCAAAGAGAGGAAATTATATGGTTTCCCTTGGTGGAGAACATGGATGACGGGTAAGGTGGATTGGTGGAAGGGAATTGAGCAGAGGTGGGAAGGAACAACTCGAAAATTCGAGCTCTCTGTGGAAAGGTCATCTTTTGATACAACTCTGTAAGGATCTCTAGGTCGAAAGGAGAGATAGAATCAGTACGGGGAATTTGCATCATTTGGTCAATGTCTTCAGGAGTGATGAAGAAGAGAACATCTTCAGATGATGAGTCAATGGCCCTCTGGTCGGGAATATAATGGGCTTGGCATTTGAGGGAGAATTCAGGAAAGTGGTGTATCTCGGGAAAAAGGTACATGGGCAAATTGGACTCCCAGAGTCCAATCTCATCGCTCTGATCCAGGAACACTTCCCGGAGCCATGACTGGAGGTCTGAAAAATCGAAGTCGCAAATGGTATCTATGATCAACCTGTATTTATCCACCAACGGGATTTTGTCCAGGTCAACAGGAGGAGGAAGAAAAGGATTCTCTTCTCCTTCCGCTAGCCTTGGCTTTGGCGCCATCTCTGCAATAGTACCTGCAATAAACAATATGTTAGTGGGGTCGACTGACTGTGGATGAAGGCGACGGGGAAGCAATGGAGGAATAAGAGGTAAGTTTTCTGGCGCGATAAACGAATAACAAATGAAAGGGGGAAAACGGTAGTTTTATTCAAACTGGGATCGGTTGGACGCGGGAGACATGTCAGCAGGATAACGGGTATGTTATCCTGTAATAAATGGACAACGGGCCACTTGGGATGAGGTGGCAGGTGACGGTGTCCAAAACATACGGACGGGTGACGTGGCAGCCAGGGATTGGTGGTAAAAGTCGCAATAAGGGGTTGTTCATGAGTGAAAGGGGTGATGGAATGACAGCAGTTATGGGATGGGACACAACTCGAGAACAAGCGGAGCAAGTGGCATCAGTGGAGGATGACATCCCTGAGTGATGGAGGCTATCAGATGACATATGGTGAAAATACTTCAAGACCAACAGATTTGTGCCACCTATGACAAGGGGCCCGTCGGAGGGAATATCCATTCCGGACCCCCCCCCTTTGTTTAAAAGCAGAACACCAAGGGGGGTCTGAAAACCATTGTAAACCGTTGATTTGCGTGCCAGTTTCCTGGCCGTAGATCGTAGCATGTCATTTATTACTCATTCCGGACCCCCCCCTCCATTAAAGGCAGAACGCACGGGGGGGTCTGGAATCCAATTTGAGTCGTGGATCAATGCGCTCGTTCTTGGACCGTCCAGATCTGTGCGATTCTTATTACTGATTCCAGACCCCCCCCTTTTTAAAAGAAGAACACTAGGGGGGGTCCGGAATGCTCTGTGCACCGTAGATATGAGCGCCCTGATCTGGACCGCTAATAAGTGTAGGAAATATAAATCATGAGCAGAAAACGGATGTGTCGGGAAAACTTAGGATAAGTGCCTTTTATGGGGTTTTCCCAATCTTTTCACATAGACACCACCAAGGGGACATCATCTAAACTATTATTAAACAATGGAGACATGGTGTAGCATTTTCATCAGTCTCGTTTCATGGGTGGTGAAGCAAATGAAGTAACTAACATACATGCTAACCTATCTTCCTAGGACAATTAACCCAGGTTAAACTGTTGGGTTAAGAAATTACTCTACCTAAGGGCTATCTGACCAAGATTAGGCAGTCTGGTCAGATTTATTCACTAATCTAGCCTAAGGGCTATCTGACCAGGATTAGACAGTCTGGTCAGATTTATTCACTAACCTAGCAATATTAAATTTAAAAAGTAATTGGCCATGCTTGAAAGGTATGGCCAAGTTACTATTAGTGCATGGGGCTTTTTCTTTTCAATTCTTTTATGCCCTCTTTTCTTTTACTATTTTTTCTTTCTTTTTTTTTTCTTTCTTTTTTTTTCTTTTTCTTTTTTCTTTTCTTTTTCTCAAATTATTTGCAGAATGAAAAATCATTTGTCAATAAAAACACTAGATATAGATAATATCCAAGTCATTAGTTGATTCCCATAATTTATGGGGTGATAACAGCGGGCTTGGAAATGGCAGAGGAGGTGCAAGATCTGATGTACTTGCGAGCATCTTATCAAAGCTTCGACCAATAAAAATGATTATGCAGTACTACCACTGTCTTTTCTACACCAAAATGTCTCGATTCCACACTGTAATGAATTTCCTAGATCATCTTTGTATGCTCGCTTGAAGGAACACAGAGGTGGCTCAGATGGAATAATAGTCCATCCTGGAGATGAAATTTGGGAAATGTTTTTCCTCCACTCAATGTTTGATAGGAAGTAGAAAATTCAAAGTCAATATTGTATATTGGTGGCCATCCAAATGTCTCATGTCCAAAGGAGTTGAGAACCGTGGTTAGTGCTACCACCGGGGGTTGACTGAGGAAATCTGCAACATAGTTGATGCTACTTTTCTTGTACTTGATATTCAAGTGGAATTGTTGTAGGTACATGGAACACTTCTAATGACAGTCATTTTGTAACTTTCCTTGTGCCTGCATGAATTGCAGAGGCATGTTATCAATGTGGATGACCGTTTCCTTCTCTAAAATGTAATGCTTCCACTGTCGACATGCCTTCACAATGGAGTACATCTTTTTGTCATAGATGGGGTATATTCGAAAAAAATTAGATATAGTTTCTATATTATAGGCTACATGATGCCAATGTTGAGTGAGGACTGCACCGATAGCATAATCTGAAGCATTTGTCTCAATCTCAAATGGTCGTGCAGGTTTGGAAAAATGAGGACTGGTGTTGAGTAGAGGCGGGATTTCAGATCCTCGAATGCTTTATGTTAGTTCATAGACCACACAAACTTGAAATTCATGCCACCCTTGGTCACTTGGCTTAGGGACCAAGCAATATGGGAGAACCCACAAACTGCTGGTAGAAGTTAGCAAGGCCCAAGAAGCTACGGAGCTCGGTCATTTTTTTCGAGGTCGACCAATCGCGGATGACTTGGATCCACATGTACACCATTCTCATCCACGATGTATCCCAAATATTGGATTATTTTCATGCCGAAGGAACACTTCTCCAAGTTGGCATATAACTTGTGTTGTCACAGGTTGCCCAATACCTATTGAATATGCTCCAAATGTTCCCCCCAAGTTTTTCTGAAGATGAGGATGTAATCCAAATATAAAACCACAAAAGATTTTGTGAATGGTTGTAATATATCATCCATCATCTGCATGAATGTGGCTAGGGATTTAGTCAAGCCAAAAGGCATGACCAACCACTCAAAGAGGCCTTCTTTGGACTTGAAGGTTATCTTCCACACATCAATTTTCTCAATCAACACATGGTGATAACCTGACTTCATATCAATTTTACTGAGAAACTTGGCTCCCTTGATTTGATCGAGAAGCTCATCAATCCAAGGAATTGGGTATCGGTTCTTGATTGTGATCTTGTTCAAGGCTCTATAATCAATACAAAGTTTCCATGTCACGTCCTTATTCTATACTAGAACAATTGGGCTCCCACAAGGTGAGGAGTTGGGTATGATGTGGCCCTTTATAATTAGCTCTTGGATATGACCTGTGATTTATTCATTCTCCATAACATAATGCATGTATACAAGGTCGTTATGCAGAGGAGCACTAGGTGTTAGATCAATTGGGTGCTTTACCTGATAGTACATAGTCACCCCAATAGACGAGGTGAATATGTCTTTGTACTCCTCGTCTATTCCTTCCACCTTTTTCTACCAGGTAGATAGATCTCATGTAGAGGTTTTGGCGGTTGCAGTGACCTTTAGTTTACCTTTCGATCTAACCATATGAAGGAAAAACCTCCTGGTATGAGAAACCACCTTTTTGCACTGTTTCACAGAGATCAAAGAGACCGTCATATTTGGGACTGCCTCCGGTACCCTGTAGAGTTGATCTCCCAAAGTAATAATGACACTACAAGGCCTAGATTCATAAAAAACATGGTGTTTCCACATATATGGTTGTCCTAGAAAAACATCACAAACTTCAAGTGGGGAAACATCACACAATACCTCGTCTTTGAATGGTTTGATGTCATAGTGCAAGTGACATTGTTGGTTGACGCAGATGTCTCATCCCTGGCTTAGCCAACCGACGATGTATGGATGAGGATGTTGAGTCATTTTCAAGTTAAACCTCTTGACAACCTCTGTTGAGATCAGTTTCTTCTAGCTACTGCTTTCAACAATGAAATGTAGTGGGGTTCCCTTCACCCACATCTGTGAGTGGAAAAGACGCTCCCCTTCTTCAGGCTCCTCTAATTCCTCTAGCTAGACTTTTGTGGTAGCGATGTTGACATTGGCTTCTACATCAATGATCCATCTTCCATTTTCTGGCTCGAAATTAGAGTTTGAGTCAGCATATGACCCTGGGGATTTCATATCAACCAACAATGAATGTTTGGAGTGACATTCATACATATTGTGCTAAGGGATTTTGTGGAACTCGCACCATTTTCTAGTGTCCTTTGAATTTCGATTACCCTTCCTTTTTGGTGTCTTGGGATGGTTATCCTAGGTTTGGACATCCTTTCTTTGTCCTTTGGTCTAGGATTTAGGACCACCCTTACCATACTTCGGTTTTTTGGTATTTGCAAACCCAAACTCCAACTTGTTTTGCTGCTTGAATTTCTGCTCAATTTTTATAGCATATCGATAAGCGACTCCTAATTGTCCAGAAACTCCATTTTGGATTAGATGTACCTGTGTTGAACCCCATGATATTTTAGGACTAGATTCCACTCGTAATCTTTGATACCCATCTTGGTGTGCGAGGTATGGAAAGTATTTGTGAACTCCAACACCATTTGGCCCCTCTCTTAGTGCAGTGTGGTCCATCTTGTATTGATCATCATAACTTTCAACAGGTTAATATTGTTCCTTGAGGGCATCAACAAAATCCACCTAAGTGGATCCTGGCAAAAAAATTCCAGACTCATCCTTGACATATTTCTCAGAGTAAGTCTCCCACCAATATTTGACATGGGGATGGGCCTTAAGGATCATGAAGGTGATATTTTCATTGTTGGAAAAATTGTGGACAAAGAAATAACCCTTTAGTAGATTTAACCATTTTCCAAAGTGTCGACATCTATTTGGCGTTCAAATAAAGGAATATCAAAGTTAAATTGTACCTTTAAGGGAGTTTCATCTCCGAAGTGATTGTTGATTGAAGGTGCCTCCATTGTTTCCAGCAACCATCGAAGGATTTGGGGAAAATTATCCACCATCTCGTTCCTTTTTTGCGGAAGGGCTTCCTCGAGCAACAGTTTGAAAGGATCCCATGTCATGTTGTACCTCTTTTCTTCCACCATGGAAGGTCGCTTAGGCGTGTGAGAGTGGTTTTCCTCAAGAGATACAAGATCGAGACCCAAGACTCTATACACTAACCTCATTGGGGACATGCACTGAGGATAGGAGCAGACCGCTCTGATACTATTGATCTGGATTATTTTAGGAATTATATGAAGACATATATATAATAGAGATATAACAAATAATTACATAGAGATATGGAAAGGAACATAATAATATAGTAAATCTCAGATTCTATTAATAAATCTATGAAATACAAAAGACTGTAAAATGAAAAATCACACAAGCTAGCTAGAATTGTGGTATCTTATCTCAATACAAAAGACTGTAAAATGAAAAAGCACACAAGCTAGCTAGAATGGTGGTAGCTTATCTCTGAGAAGAGATGTGTTGGCTATGCTCATTCGCAAGAAGCCAATTACAATGAGGCTCCAAAGGCCTTTTTAACATAAATCATAAATGAGAAAACCCTAAACTTCCAAAAACATAACCCTAGGAGATGAAGCCCCAAAAGTCACTTGGGGCCCGATGAGGTAAGTCGGTACATAAACTTTCGAAGGTCGCAACTTTTACATACGATCTATGTTTTAGGTGCACAATAGCTCGTTGGAAATAAATATCCAAGGAATATACACGTTTTTGGCACACTCTTGCTAAATCCTATAGTGTGACTGTGGCGGGCCCAAAAAATGTTGTTTAGGGCCTCAAAATGGCCCCGAAAGTTTAGGACCCGAAAAACTAGGAAAAAATGCCAAAATGGAAATTGGGCTTTGATCCAATGGAGTATGTGGGTGTCCACCTATATCCACTTGTATTATATGCATAGTACATATATCCATATCCAAGCCACACCTTATGGCAATAAGAGAGAAGGTCTTCATATTGAATCACACTTCTGATGATCCCCCACCCATGAATGGTTTTCTCATGCAACCTCTAACTATATCGAAGAATCTGTCACAAATTTATGAAGGGATTAAGGTTTGAAGATATTCATGTCTACGCTGAGCATCAATCTCAATCACATGATAGAACCTTAATTCTGCATTCAAAGCTATATGCATCTAAAAAAGTTCCTCTATTGCAATTGGTAGAGACTTGGTCCCCTTTACAAATCACCTTGTTGAAACAAGTTGTCAATTTGTAAATTATAATAACAAGAGGATTCATTTCCATCTCACAAAGTCATAGTGCACCAACCTAGTTTTTACTACTTACCATTGCCATTACTTTGTACTACTTGCCATGATTATCTTGAGGCATAAAAGTTTGAAAGATAATCCAAAGTTGCAAATTCTTGGCATTTACACATACAAGCCTTTTCTATTTAGATTCGTATAGTAACCATTAAATCAATAATAACATCTACACAATGTAAACGAACATGGAATTTTAGGTACAAGAAAAAGGGATGATATATCTCTCACCATTGTTTGGTTTTTACCAAAAGTTTTAACTAGGATTGACCAAGTATTTTATGAACAATATTATGATAAATTTTTAGAATGTATATTTACTTGTTAATCCTATAGTAAATTAGTGTTCATTCAATCATAACACACAAACAATTTGCTTAGAACATAACACGAATTTTCAGAGTAAATGAAGAGGTACTTATCTTTTTCAAAAGTTGAATACCAAATAACTAACCAGGATAGAGAAATTTTACAACCAATTGTAGGTATTATGTTATGGACACCAACCCCTATCCAAGCTATGACACCACTAGGGTGAAGAAGGAAAAATCAATATTCTCTCAAGTTGTTATTCCAATCCAAAAAAACATGAAAGATCAACCAAGCAACCAATTGTTTATTTCTTTAATCAGGATAGCTTTGGCACTCACAATACCTGCTCCACACAACACAAAGAAAATACTTCCTTCTCTACTCAATAGTGCCTAAAAAATTATCTTCCCTCTATTGTTCTTCAGTGTATTCATAGAGAGTCCATCTATTGTCCATTTTCAAGTTTAAATCTAGTATCTTTCCTCTTGGTTCTTGGATAATTTTATGACCATCTTTCTCTGGGGATTGTAAATATGTCTCTCTAGTTAGTTTGGCATTCCTTTTGCATGAGTGAAATATCACAAGTAAGATTCATGTTATCATGGGATTTGAAGTTGTGCAAATCCCAACACAATATCACAAAATATTGTGCAAGTATAGTAAAATCCTACCATTGTCACCTTAGTAAGAAATCCCCTCATTTTAGTGATGGATGAGGTCCACCACAAGGGATGCTTCCCTGTTGGCCTCAAGGGATCAAAGTAAAGATATATAATCCTATCATCCCTTCTATTGATCACCTAAGTCAACGTCTAGGTCAAGGAGAAATGAGAGGTAAATGATAGTTTGAGTACCTTCCCAGAACAAGAACACTTTATATCATTTATATAATCAATTCCAAGTACAAGTATGCAAGTAAAACCTCTTTAAGACACTAAACAGTGAAAGATACTACGCCTGTCATAAAATTGCAGCAATTAACAGTAGTACAACAACAAGAAATACATTTCAACAACAACAAGAAATACACTTCAAAATTGCAACAATTTACCATGAACACTTAACATTTACTCAATAGAACAATGTCCAATCATTAGATGCAATTTATGGGTATGTTAGACCACTATTAGAGCAATGTATGCAACAAATTGGTGTATGTTAGTATGGTTGTAGAAACATTTTGCAACAACATCAAGTATATTAGTGAATTAGCTTACGTTGGGGTTAGTAATTAAGTTAGTAGAAAGCTTGAGAGAAATAAAATTGACAGTTTATTGATCACTTTCACCACAAGAGAGCTTAAATGATTAGTGTCTTAGGGCTATGGAGTCCTTTACAAGAGTAATAAAATATGTTTGGATAATGATAGTGGCAAGATCTAAGAGGTAGGGTTTGAAATATAAGGTTCTAGCACATTAGGGCCTTAGATTTCAAGCCTTAAAGAGAAGGGTTTCTAGAGTGCAAGAACTTTTGAGCTCTAGCAACCTTTTCTCTCTTC
This sequence comes from Picea sitchensis, assembly GCA_010110895.2. Taxonomy (NCBI): domain Eukaryota; kingdom Viridiplantae; phylum Streptophyta; class Pinopsida; order Pinales; family Pinaceae; genus Picea; species Picea sitchensis. The sequence continues at coordinate 432 of SNQJ01S0213814.1, read as the reverse complement.
TTAAATTCTTCAAATATGTCACAATCAAGAGTCTAGAATCAAACTCTTAAAGTGATATCACTTTAGGGATTTAGGATTTTAAACCTTGGTAGGATTTCCTTCACAAATTATGGATAAAATTAACCTTGTGAGAGGAGGTAGCACTTATGCTCCTCTCTTAGGGTTTCACCAAGAAAAATCTTCAATATGAACAAGTAAAATTTACCATAAGCATTCAATAACATGAAATGAAATTGAATAAATTTACTTACTTCACCAAGATATGACAAGAGAAAACCCTAATTGCAACAAATTCATCCAAAAATCATCAAATAATGATCCACACTTATCCTCCAAGAGATAACACATGAGTAAAAAGAGCCAATGATCCTAATAGGGGGGGATTTCAGACTTGTCTCTCACTTGTGTGAGAAATTTGTGATGATCAAAATG
>SNQJ01S0213813.1:0-13763 GCA_010110895.2 Picea sitchensis | reverse complement strand
TTTAGAGCCTTTTTGATGATGTATTTTGATTCAGAATCCAGATATTCATATGACTATGGAGTGCACTTGCCACTTACTGTTAGTGCTATTTTGGTTTTATACAATGTTACTTGTTATATATATATGAAAAACTTTGCAAATTTTTGTATACTGGTTTGGCTTCACATGGATGCACATCAATATGTATTTTTTTTTCAAAATTTGAATATTTTATGTATTTTTAGTGACCGGTTTTTTTCTGTTTTTTTTTTCAGTTCCGGTTTTTTGGGTCGATCGGTTCAATGACCAGTCTGGTTCTAGTAACCTTGATGCTAACAATGGCATAAAATTCTGTTTGAAATCATAAGGAAATAATTATCAAATTTGAAAATTGAAAATTCAATAGAAATGATCCTCTATAAATATAAGACAAGCCTAGCACCTCATCTCTCTGAAAGCCCCTAAAATCATAATAATCCATGATACAAGGTAGATAGGTCTCAAGCCGACCCCCATAATATCCTACAACATAAAAATATCATGCTAAAACATCAAAACATCTCCTCAAAATATCACACGTGTAGGTGTGAGAGTCTCCAAGGAGGGTGACGTCATCCTCTAAGGGGTACAAGGGCCTCCAAAGGCCATGTCTCTCCTCAAGAGGTGTAAAGCATCATCAAAGGGTCAGACCCCCTCATCAATAAGGTCATGTCTCATCATCAATCAAGTGCCAAATCATCACCCACATGCTAGGTTGGCTCAATGCAAGGTCATACTACCACAAACATGACATCATCCTCTAGGTGCACAATGTCCTAGGTGAAAATGCCAACGTCCCAAGGGTAAATGGCTCCAACATCCCTCCAAAGGGGTGTACTATCCTCATTAACTATAACGACATACATCAAAACCCTAATGTCCCCAGGGATACAATGTCCAAGGTTGGGGGCTTGCTACCATCTCAATGGCACATCAAGTTGTATCTACAATGCCCAAGGTCATCAACACAACGTCCAAGGTCCATGAGCTACTAGAAGGTGTGCCAAGGCATGCCAAGTCATCAAGAAGGACAAAAATCATCATCAAAACCCTAACATCTTCCATACAGTGTGCAACGTTGTAGGTACAAGCATCAAAACGTCCTTAACAAGATCATTTACAAAGCTGCATCATCATCAAGCAAGGTTCATAGAATCAAATAAGACCAACATTACAAGATACATTAGTCATTAGAATCACACAAAGTAAGCCACAACCTAATACAATAGCCAAATAAGTAATTTACATTAGGTATCTTCTTCAAACTTCACACTTGCTTAAGACTTTATGCAATTTGACAAGTTTAGGTATGGGAGGGCCATCAAAAGATGCTATTAGATGTGCCAGTACCCAAGTAGAGGAGTAGTTCTCGAGAAACCCTTCAAAGTGTAAGCATAAGTGAATGATATGGTATGGGGCTTACATCATGGTCATGGTGTCATTGACATGCAAGCACACGTTTGGGTTTATCTCCATGAGTGTCTTTGTAGAAGGAGCACTTGGTGCTTGAGTTACCCTTTCCTCGACAATGTGCATATTCCAAACCCCTTCTTGCCTTTTGATATTCATTTATTGCTACGCAAGTCCCCTTTTCAGGTTCATGCATTTATTTTTACTGGGATTAAGTCTTTTTAATTTGATATGCATTGAGTACATTAGGACTCGGGGCGATTGCCTCATAGCGAGGGGTAGAGCTCAAGCTGACTTTGGATTTTGATTTGTCATTTTCCATCACATTATTCCCTTTTTTAATTTTTTTTACCAACTGCATCAACTTTGGGCATCTAGCCCCTTCTTCTCATAAGAGAATGAAGGCATGAACCTTTTTGGTGTACATGTAACAATGATTTCCAAAAGATGGAACAATAAAACGAATCAAGATGAAAAAATTTAAGTATGAAAAGGAATGGTACGTTACCCCTATCAAGGCCTCCCTGTAGTACCCCTGTTCCCCAGGAGTGACAACATTGGACTATGTAACATACATAATATATATAAATATTAATAATAATAGTTAATTATGGGACACTAAGGGACGCATCCCTTCATGAATGGTTGTTGTAAGTGCCTTTAGTATTTGTATATATACGACACTATCATTGTATGTTCAATCATCTCATATATTATTCATACTTATTCAAATATATTTACTATCCTTAATGGATTATTGTGTACTATCCTATTTATATTGGATGTTTTCTGTATGAACAACCTCCATTCATCACATTGGTATCAAAGTGAGTCCGAACTTGGCCATTGGCCACACTTATCAAGACTTTGTCTAATCCGGCTTTTAGCCAAACCTTATCGTATCAGAGTTTCTTTGATCTAGTCATTGACCACAATCATCCCTTGGCCATTTAAAGTGAAGAATTACTTCGCTACAAGAAAATTCAGGAACAGTAGATACGCTTCCATCTGCAAACCCTATATTCAATGATTACAATCGCCATTTAGGCAAAAAAAAATCACAGCAAAACCATTACAGGAAATTGTGAACCAAAAAAAAATTCGCAACTATTCAAGGGAAAATAAATCTTATCAGAAAAAATAAATCAGATCTCAGTGAGGGATTACTAGCAATATTTTGAATTTAAAACTACCTTTTCATTGTGGCTCTTTTCGTTGGGTATAAAGGCCATTTTCAATTCAGAACTCCAAGGAACAAAGTTTATCCCGTTGAAGAAATACTTGTCCAACAATTTTTTTTAAAAGTTAAAAAGAAAAATTACAAGTGACCTATTATTACAGAGTTCTCACAAATTAATAAAGGGTCCCATAAAGTCCGTTCCGCTAGTGCCCAAAAATTAATTATGTTGTCATCACATCGTTTCCAAATTATCTGCCACACTTGCAGAGAGCCACCAAATTCGTAAATAATAAGTAACCGCTTAGTCTTTGATTAAAGAATTGGGAAAAAGCCTAAAGCGTAAAATCGTGTGAGACTGAGAGTCGTTTCGTGGCCAATCAGAAATCGTGGGGAACAAAGAGCGATTGTTATCCCCTGTAGCCTCCAAAGTGTTTTGCCGCCAAAATTAAAGAAACAATTGTGAAGGGAAAATGATTATCCAAGTGATCCTATAATTTTTCATACAATTTTGTATTGCCTTTATCCACTAAAAGCATTATCGGTGAAGAGAGATACATACTATCACATTTGTTGATCCTTGTTGCCGCTAATAAAGAGTTAAAACATGAGCAAAGAATTAGTGGTGTGGTGTTACGTGTGAGGATAAGAATATACTATTATTCAAAAAAGAAAAGAAGTCAAAAGTAATTTAAAAAAAGGGGGTTCCAAAAGTTATCTTATTTATTTATAAGGTACCATGTACTAAAAAGGTTCTTAAAGTGAAAAAGTTTAATCCCAAGTGATTAATAAATTCATGCTTTTTTAATTGGTGAAGTATTTATAAGTGGAAGAAGAAATTATATAGAAAAGGATTTTAAGAATATTTAGAAGGAAAGTGATAAAGTTTAAAGACTTATTGTTAATTTTTATTCGAGGATCTTTTGCATTCAGTGCATTTACGCATTTACTTACTTTCGAAGAAGTAACTCGTTCGTTTATTATTGAAGAAGTAATTTGGGAATAAAAGTCATGAACAATGAATTCCATATATAAATCGAAATTTTGGACTAAATGTCCTTTTTGTGAAATGGGATTTGAGTATATGACAACTTTTACAAATCACAATCACTTCTGTCTAATTTGTGGGAAATCATTTATTATGGAAGAATATCAAGATAACTCACAAATGCAATCACTCATATTAAAAGATGAACTAGGACATTATAAAGAGAGCAGTAGAAAATTACAGTTTGAAATTGAGAAGGAGAAATATTTTAATGGGTTAACAGAGAAAGATAATATTTACTTCAAAGAGCGTAATTGGGAATTCATCACACAAATTGAAGAACTAAAAACCAAAAAATAAAAAATGGACAAAGACTTACTAGAACGAGATGAAGAAATATCATGATTAAAAAAGCGTAATCAAAATTTACTAGTAAAAATCAAGAAGTCAAAAGACAAGAAGAAAGGAAATAAAAATTCAGAACAAGAAAATCAAGGTCTTAAAGAGAAATTAACTGAAAAAGAGGAAGAAAGCTCTTGCATAAGGAACCTTAATTAGAAGTTACTTGAACAAACTAAAAGCTTAAAGGATGAAAGAAAGGAGAATCTAGAATCAAAAAATAAAGACGTTAAGTCAGAAGATAAGGAAAAACTTTTACGTTTAAAACGACATAATCAAGATTTACTAACACAAATAAAAAAGATTAAGCATGATAAGAAGTCTTTACAAGAAGAGCTAGATTGCAAAACATCATTGGTCAACAAAGAAACGATGACTGGCCCAATAAAGAAATTATCATACATTCAAATTTTGACATCAGAAAACGGAACCAATACAGAGTCAGTAAGTGTTCAAATTCAGAAGAATGTTTATATTGACAAATCACTACAAACATCAAAAGAAGATGGTTCCAAGGAAAAGTCACAAGAGATTAGGATTCCTTATCGTCATCCAAATCACAAGAGTCATTATGAGCAACAACAAGATCAAAAGATATATAAACAACATTCTTCTTATAGATAGACGAACTATAAAATTTAGAAAAGAAGGGAGACAAAATCGACAAATTGTGTGGAAGCCAAAAATCAGAAGTTCCATCAAAATAATCGATCAACAAAAAGTTCAGTAAAGATCAACTTGGGGTGGATCGATTCACAATAGATGCAATAATTTTTCTTGGAGATTCGTAAATCTTATCATCTTGTTTCATCGAGTATTGCAGCTACAAGCACGAAGGATCTTGAGAAGACATTGCAAGCCAGAACAAGAGTTAAAGAGAAGCCTTTCAATAATTATGCTTTGAGGACAAAGCATTTTTAAGGGGAAGGAAATGTAACATACATAATATATATAAATATTAATAGTAATAATAGCTAATTAAGGGACACATCCCTTCATGAATAGTTTCTATAAGTTCCTTTAGGATTTGTATATATACGACACTATCATTGTATGTTCAATCATCTCATATATTATTCATACTTATTCAAATATATTTACTATCCTTAATGGATTGTTGTGTACTATCCTATTTATATTGGATGTTTTTTGTATGAACAACCTCTGTTCATCACAAACTAGGACACATATGATGGCCACAAAGGTGAAACAAGGAAAAAGCATAACATCCACGTAATCATGATCCATTATCTATCTTCAACCTATCATCCTCACCTAAATGCCTAATGCATTAAATGTAACACTTTATATGAAACGATGACTAGTGTACCTCATAAGTGTTGGACCTGTTATCCACCAAGTTGCACTAGCTGGATGTACAGATGAGCTGCCAAAGACTGAGCAATAAGATGCATTGTAATAAATGACTTGAGCATGAAAGTTGTAAAAGACTATTGGCCACCTAAGACCTGGAAACGAGCATGTACTCTAGAGTGTTTTTTTTCACTTGTTAATTATTTCTTGCCTATGAGGCGATTAATAATTTTTAAGTTTTTTCACTCAAATTGACTCCAAAGCTGGAGTATGTGCTGGTGGTTAGGTCTTGGCATGGTATAACATTTGTCTAGTGTCTAAATGTATATGAGTTCATGCTAGGTCATGTCTATTGAGTCATATGGAAATTGCGCTAAGTCCCCTTTGGTTTGTTTTTAATGTTTTAGTCAAATAAAAATTTCCTGTAAAACAAGGATTTTTTTAATGTAAAAGTCAATAAAGTCATAAAAATGGCATCAACCATTGTTAGATGCCATATTTGTGGTCGTTTTCTAAGCCAGAGAACCCCCTCAACCCTTATTCCCCCTTTGTTGAGGCAAAAAAGTGATTTTAATCACTCAAAAATGTAATTTTCTCTCAAAAAGGTAAAAAGAGACTTTTTATTTAATTTCTTAAATTTTAGGGGAGTTGCTAAAACTTATCAAACATGTCGGAAACATGTTTTTCCTTGTCTGGAGTCTCTGGACTAGTTGGCAAAGCCTTCTCCTAGTGAAAATGCCTTGTGTGAGTGACATGGCAGGGGGGAGGAGATCCCAAGGAAGCTAGGCGCATCTCCTCCTATAGATGGCACACTAGCAATAGAAGGCATTGTTACCACCCAAAGTTGCACCTGGATGGACTTGCAGTTGAGTTGCCAAAGATGAACAATCTATTGTTCAAATTCAGAGTTAAGAAGTCCAACCAGGCCCCGTGGTCCCTTGTACATTCTTCAATTTTTCATATTTCCATAACTCGGCGGGGAATTGTAATAAATGAGCTAGTATGTTGAACTTTGTAAAAGGTCTTGGCCACTTAAGACCCACTCTCCAATGCATTTACTCTGGGGTGTTTTTTTTTATCTAGCAATTATAAGTTGTTTACAACAACTTATGATTGTTGGGTTTTTTCACTCATTTCTCCAAAGCTGGAGTATTTGTATTAGTGTCTAGGCCTTAAAGTGATGTTTGAGCCTAGTGTCTAATGTATATTACCATACTAGTTATCAATTTTGAGTTACATGGAAATAAACTAAGCCCCCCTTAGGTTTTTTAATGTTTTCGAAAAATATAAAATTTCCTGCAAAACGAGATATTTTAATTGTAATTGATGAATAATTTTTAAAAAAGTGGTACTGGGAAGCATCATATGCCGTAGGGGTATTCATTTTCCGTCTCAGAATACCCACTTTACCCATAGACCACCTTTCGAGAGAACAATAATGGTTATTAATCATTAAAAAAATAATTTCTCTTGAAATTAGTCAAATAAAAGACAATTAAAAGGAAAAATCAGGATTCCTTAAAATAAGGAAACATGTCTCCCGCATGTTTCTTTTGTCTTAAGTCTTAAAGAGAGTTGTTGAATCTTTCCTAAAATGAGAAAGCACTTATCCTTGAGTCTAGCCGTCGTTTCCATTTCCACTAAAGCGCTTTCTATTTATTTTCATTTCCACTAAAGCTCTTTTCTATCCCAACTCACATGCTTTTCTTGAATAAGAAACATCCACTCACATGCTTTTCTTGAATAAGAAACATCCACCTTTGCTTTCACCACTCGACTTAACTCATCATTTTTTCTTTTACCACTCACCATCCACTTAAATCTTTCCCATCTTTTTGCTTCCATAACTCACCATTCACTCAAGGATGACTCACCTTCTCATTAAGTAAACCCTAACCACTCACTTGGCTATTTAATAGAGGCGACCTACCTCTTGTAATCAGTTGGAATTTTTCTAAGAGGTTCGCTTGTGATACATTGTAATTGATCTATCTTCTATTAGAATAAAAAAGGCTTTGGAGGCTATTGTGGTGTAGAGCTCTCATGTGTGGATTCATGGTGATCAATTGTGTATGAGATATACTTGTATTTATCTTATTTTGCATTGTAAATTGTTATTATTGGCCTATGTTTGGAGCTATCTCCTTGTAGGATAGGAATAGAAAAAAAAAATTGCTTGATATTTCTATTAGTTTATGTATGTTAGATAGTTGTGAGATGCATGTTTATTTAGCTTAATGTCATGCTCTTCATGCCTTTCTAATATATGAAACACCATGCTTTTAAATTTGTTTGGTTGATAAACAAACGACAGAGGTAATTGCTTCAACCAACTTTAGAGTTGGGTACTAGCCTGCTCAACTTAGAGAGGGCTCTCTCGTGTCACTTGATATTTCTTTGGCAATCAATGACTAGGTTTAGTTTGTTTTGGGGGTTTTTATAAAGTTGTTGGCAATGAAGGGGAGGGACACTTAGGGCTATGGAGTCAAAATTCTGAAATTGAATGAAAACAATGACCAACCAGTAGAACTCTCCAGAGGATAAAGGCTAAATGAGACGATGAATCTGAGTTATAAATTGTAGTTTGCAAAGTGTAAGAAGAAAAAGAAAACAATTCATTGTTTCAAAGCATTAATGAAATGAATTCTGAAATAGCTATGAAGAATTTCACACTGTTTAAATTGCTTAAGCCAAGAGCATCACAAGATGAATTCTGAGCTTTTAACTATCCAATTTAAACATAAGAAAGTGCAAATGGAATTAAAGAACACAGGAGATACATACAAGGAGAGGAGACAAAACGCATATAACCACCATTAAAATCTTTTCATAGAGACTTCAAAATCTTCTGCATATGTATTCAATTCAGCTCCAGAAAATTACAATTGAGTTCAGAAATAACTAAGAAGGTTCCCTTGCACTTCTGCCAACACTAATACATGTGGAACTTGTGATATTTATACAATTCGAGTTCCCTCAATTAGAAGACGTTTACAATAGCTGAACTAAAATGTTTCAGCTTCTAAAATTGATTATAATAATTTCAACTAATAGTCTCAGTATGTGAAACGATTTACAATGATCAATCAAAAATGTTTCATATACTAACGACCGATTTCTCTAACTGCTCAACTTCTGTCTTTGCCATTTGTCCTGATTCGGTCCTCTGTCGAATTTGCCAATTTGGTGACACTTGGAGGCTATTTGTTGGTTCCTAGGAAACTACATTTCATCTTGCCCAACTGCACTATTTCCTTCCACTGCAAGTCAGAAGGGATCTCGTAGTCCATCATTTCCTTGATTAGGATCTCCAGGTCAATGCAAGAGGCATAAGTCATGGCTGGCAGCCCAATCTTCACTGTCTTGAACTGATTCAAGATCTCGAAATCTCTGGTCAAACATTTTATCAGGGTGGTTCCTTTCAAGTTTTCCTCCAGGCTTTCAAACTTGGAGTGATCCATTCTGCATTGGGAGAGGCGAGAGTTGTATTCCTCCTGATCATACAATTTCCCTTTGCCATCCCAAAATGGTGGGAGGCCTTTGATGAACAACTCTTCAAATAGATCCTTGAACTCCTGTATACTTTGTTCCATCTGCATGGCTTTGGTTTGAACTGACTTAAGCAAGTTATGCTTGGCAATGACCCTCCTGGCCCAAATGTTTAATGTAGTTCTATCTTTGACTTTGATGTTCTGAAGTTCTGCAGTGGGGATGGAATTCAACAAGTTTATAGCATTTTGGGCCCACTTTGATGGTTTTTTAGCCAAGGTCACATTTACTACAGTCCATCTGCTTCTGGTTGTGGTGGCCATGTTATCTTTGTCATTGATGAAGTTTAGGTACACCTTGAACTTGGTGGCTTCAGCAACAATAGAATCCCAGATGATGTGTTTAGCTCCCTGCAACAATCCTTTGCCTCTCAACCTTGTCTTCAGCTTGTTTACTCTTTCCTGCAAAGCTTGATTCTTCTTCTGGAACTGAGCCACCTTTTCATCCTTTGTTTTCATTTCTTGCTGCAGCTACTCTATATCTTCCTTTAGACCTTTGATCTCTCCCACCTTCAAGTTGACTTGGGACATAGCTTGGACAAGTCCTTCAGCGCTTGCCCCAACTTCTGCAGTAGAAGGTACAATTACAACCATGTTTGATGCTTCTGTCTGCCCTTGTAACCAATTCACTTTTTCTTGTTCCAGTTGTAATACCTTAGCCTTGTAATTTAGCGCCTCTTGTCTAAATGCTTCCTTCTCCTGTTCTAGAACAACCAGTTCTGTTGTTTGTGGATGCTATGTGGCAAACATTTTTAGTTTTTTCTTCATGCTTTGAATCAGCTTATCTTTTTCTTCTAAGGAGGATTTCACTCCTTGAGGGCCTTCAGATTCTAGCCTCTTGACCTGAGTTTTCCAAGCTCTGTTGGATGCTTTCTCTTGCCTCAACTGCCCTTCCAATTTAAGTGCATAAGTTGACAGCCTTGAATTCTTTAGGCTTAGACCCAAGTAATCTGAATACAGCATGTCATTGGTATTCCTGTGGAATTTCACTTTGTCAGGAGCACTGATGTTCTCATATTTCATCTTGATTGTGGAGACTTTATCTTCATCTGCAACTGCTATGTTGAAGGTTTTCTTTTCTATATCTCTCACTGTGAACATAGAGGACTTATGCTGAGATATCCTTTCTACTTTAGGGATTAACTCCCTCATTTCATTCATAACCAAGTTCCCTTTGTCAACATATTGTTGTGCCAAATCTTCTTTAGATTGATAGGCTACTCCAGGTGCCTTATCAAAGATGTTCTTTTTACTGCAGAAAGTTCTTGAGCTGCCTTCACTTTGGAGCTTGCTTCCTTTACCAACTTCTACATTGTTGGTGCCACTTTCCACCATATCCATATTTACTTGTTCTTTAGGCTCTTCATCCTCTAGATCCACTATCTATGGGGATTGTGTGACCTTCATCTTTTTAGGGACAACCTGTTGACTATTGATGCCTAGGGCCTCCGAACTGCTTCTCTTGGTGTAGACACTTACTTTGGGAACTTTGAGTATCAGCTTCTGAGGAGTTTGTTGTGTCTAAGTCTGCTGCAGGGTTGGCCCCACTTATTGTGTTTGAGCAGGCTGCAATATAGCTTCCATATCAACACAAGTCTCTAAATTTGCCAATTTGTCAAAACCTTCAACATACTCATGTTCATAAGGGGCTTGTTTTTTCATCAATCTTCTATTAGATATGACCTGATGTGGATCATATCTTTTCCCTTGTAGCTGTGCAAATCCAAACTCCTTGAGTTTGGCTTGGATCTGAGATAAGCATGATCTAGTTTTTACAACAAAGGGTCCTATGATGAAAGGGAATTTTAGGTTGGATGCCTTGTGCAATTTCAGGAAATGTTCTGTATCTGAGATGATTCTTTGCCTAATAAACTCCAGGGCAAAAACTTTGGGTATCAGAAAAATAGGCAGAAGATAGGGGGCTTCTTGACAACCCTATACCCAAGTTACTGTAGAATGCATGAACAACACCCAGTCCCCCACTCTGTTTTCTGGATTTGGCTGCAAATAAGTTTTCATGTCATCTAGGACTCTTGGCAGGCTGGTATTGAAGATCAGGCTATAAACCCTGGACATGACCTTGTTGATAAAGATGAGTATTGTGATTCTTTTGCATTCAGTTGATATGAATGAATGTTGCTTCAGGGAACTCTCTCTTGTTGGTCTCCAGGAAGGTCTTTAGCAGATATGTGTAATATCTGAAATGTCTCAGTTACTGGAAATTCACTAGTTGCTTGTGTATATTATCAGCTATGAAACTATCAAAGCGAATGAAAACTGACTTACTGGACTCTAACTGGAAAAACGTTAACAAAAAACCTAACATGACCTCTATCATAGACTTGTCATTATCCAAACCTAAAATCTGACTGAGTATGGAACAGACCCATTGGACTTCAATAACCATGATATTTACACTTATTGGCAGGGGTAGACTCTCGAAAAAATGTTTTGGTTTGACAATCGTTTGCAAAAATAGGCTTTTGACTTCGGGGAGACATTCCCTGTAAACTGTAATTATCTTTTCTTCTTCGAACAGTTCAGATACTTAGGAGGGTGACTCTGGTATGCCGAGGGCGTATCGAATTGACGAGCTATCTACTCTACACAGGACATCTGACCCTAGTTTATTTAAGACAACTTTCTCTTCCTGTGAGTATTGCTATGTGCACCAACCTATGAATTCCAGGAAAGGGAAAGCGACCTCGATGGCATAAGGGACTATGGAAGCCTGGACTGTTTCGAGAAAGGGTATATGTTTCCCTACATTGTCTGATAGATTAGCTCTGGATACGGAGATGGGCGAGATGATTAATTCAGTGTCGAACACCTCTGAACCTCTGTCAATTAGGGCTTCTTTGTTTGATGTGAGATCTTGTTCTGCTACTAACATAATGACGGGGTCCATGGCGATGATAAAAAATACATGTGAATGAGCAGAAAACGCGTGAGTTTGGTGCACTGTTGAACTTCAGTTCGAATGGAGCGGTCATGCCAACTTCCAAAGTTCCGGTGATTTGAAAAATGATAAAATAACGATTAGCGCGCCCCTTTATATACTTTTCGATTTCGGAGGCGTGGAGAAACGGTTTGGGGAAAACTGCTTATCCCCCGCAATGCACCCAGTGGCGCCATGTGGTCCTGAGCTGAAACCACGGTTTCCTTTTCAGCCTGCTTTCAGGAATTATCCCCCGCACAAGTTCTCCGCCCGAAACTATCCATGACCGTTGATCTGTGGCGCCCACGATCTGTGACCTACCGGGTCCCATCAAATCCACATTGCTGCTAGCTTTAGCCTCCCCCTGCTATATTTGGCCCTGTCCCCCATTTTATCACACTTCCACCTTAGTCTAGCGCCTCGCTAAGTCTTGGAACCTGGATTTCTCTCAAAAATTGTTATAGTGATAACAAGGGTAAAGGTAAGAAGCACATTATTGAGATGCACTATGACAGTAAAGATGAGGAGGTACATGGGGATGCAACCATAGATTCATATTTAGAGCAGTTCGAGGAGACCAATCACTCTTGCGCACTTGTGGAGGCTAGTGACTCTTTCACACTTGGGGAGGATAGTGACCCTTGTGCATTGGAGGGACAGTTGGATGAACAAGATGATAGCACGTATGCTTGAGCATTCATATCACATAGTATTGATGACCTTATACTTCAGCAGAGTGGTAACACTAGTGGAGATTCACACGTGTTAGCACCTAGACATGATGGGCTTCCTATGATGACTGTGACACAGTTGGTACCTTCTTAGACACCTATGATAGCCATGACATAGGAGGATATTAGTGGCATTACTGATATAGTGGTGGAGCCCTACGCATGGATTGCACACCAAGGACAGGTGGACCTTCATGAGAGACATGATTTACAGACAATTGACCTTACACATACGTATCAGTATGAGGTGAGTGAGTCATTTCTTTTGGAGACTCCATTGTTTGATCAAGTTAGGGAGACTAACAGTTTGATGGGACACTTACTTCCAGGATCTATCTGTAGTGATGAGGATGTACCCCTTATTGGTCGGGATGACCATAGCACATGTCTAGACATATCTATATGGGATCCAGGCGCATATGATAGTAGCAGGGTGAGTGCACAAGAGGATACAACTGCCCATACAGGATATAGTGTGATTCGGATGGGGGTAGCAGTTGGTGATGGTGTGCAGTGGCATACAGGAGGACCCAATATCACAGTGGACAGTGGGCAGTGCACTGCCTTATCTTTTGAAAGAGTGTTGTTGGGGATTCCAGGGTTGACACTAGCAGTGAGGGACGTGAGGTAGCACCTCAGCAGGACTGTGATCAAGAATCCTGATACTTGGCAGGACAGTTGAGAGTCAGTGAGGACATGATCATGGAAGCCACTAGGCGCATTGATGACACACATGCATTGGTGGCAGATTGTTGTTGGAGGGCATCAATGACACATGATAGTTTAGATGGGGGATTTGCCATGGATGACTTTCATACTCTCAAGGAGAGAGAGACTATGATGAGGGTAGACTACCAGCAGTTGTTGATGGACAAAGACTATCTATTGGGGGTTGGCGAGATGTATCACAGGGCCCTGAGGGAGCAGGAGTTGGAGGTGGACAAACTCACTCATGAGTTGGGGAGCACACGAGGATTCTTAAAAGGCACACAGACAACCCTTCAAGAATCAGAGTCCAGATCAGAGGAGCTCCTTCAGGAGATTAGACATAGATCCAATACATCTATCTTAGTAGAGAGTCAGATATATCCTTTGAAAGAAGAAATCTACATGGCGATTTGAAAGAAGAAATCTACATGGAACAACCTCCTGGTTATATCCAGAATGACTCTAGCCTTGTTTGTCGCCTCAAGAAATCTCTTTATGGTCTCAAGCAAGCTCCCCGAGCTTGGTATGCCAA
>SNQJ01S0213812.1:0-15702 GCA_010110895.2 Picea sitchensis | reverse complement strand
TTTTTATAACAACATTCCTCCAATTCAATCATCGAAGGAACTCCAGTTTTTTAGAAAGGATTCCTCCAACCTGATTTCCACCTTGCCCAAACTACAAAGTATTCTACAATAGATGCCTTTTCATCATCTCAGGATTGTATGTTTTCCAACTGTCAACGTTAGAGTGAATGCTACTGGAACTAGATGAATCTTTCAGTTGAACTTTCTCAAAGGATTTTGCACATGGTTTCCTCATGAATATGAATGAAAAACAAAGTTAATCCAAGCTCAGTTAAACAACAAATCAAAGGAATCAAGTGAAAAAAATAAAACTTTCATGCAAGAAAAAGAAACTGGTGGATTTTATTGAAGAAAACAAGATAAACCAAAAATCTTAAGCAAGCCATCTTAAGCTGCAAACTCAACTAATAAAAAATGGTGGATTTTATTGAAGAAAACAATATAAACCAAAAATCTATGCTATATAAGAAGAAAATTAATCAAACTTCTAAACTCTGCAAGTATAAAGGAAATAAAAGAATTATGATACTCCTATTCTTACTCTATCCTACACTGTATGAAAAAAGGGCTATGTGAAAGCATTGTGCCAATGTATCCATTCAAGTAACTCCAAACCTGCAACCACATGATTATCAAAAGTCAATAGCATAAAATGGAGTAGTGAGAGATCAAATATAGGAAGAATTGAATCAAGTAAATCTCTACCCAACATATGAAATTTGGCAGTGTTATCATTCATGGGAAATGTAGACATGTAGGATTCCTCCAACCAAGCTTCAATTTCTTCATCACATTTACAATGACCGCCATAGGACTATTGGAAGGGAAATTAAAATGAGCAGCATACATGATGAGAATAATAAATGAAATTTTCATGCAATGTACCTTGTGGGAGAGTTTCAGTATGGGTTATATCGTTCATTCCACTGGTTAAATCAAGATAATGAGAACTTGACATAACCATCAGCTGAAATTGAAGTGCCTCATTATCCAAACAAATATCCTTGGGGCCACATTTTACATAACCCACATGCTGAGAGGATAAATGATATATGATAGTTTGAGGGAAACATTGAGCAAAAGATGACTCCAAGCCTTCTCCCATGACATCATCAAAATCATGTGATGAGTGCTTGAGTATTGAGATAGAATACAAGGATGAGTGATGCATCTACCCATGAAGATGGATTGATTTTGAAGTATATTTGGGTGACGAGATTTATTGGATAAGATCAATGTTTCTTGTGTCTTTCATGTTGATGGGATGTGTATTTGATATAATTTCTTCATGGAGAAATGAAAACTCGTTATGTTGTGCATGCCTTATATCTTCTGTGATTAACATTTGTGCACTAAGATAAAAAAAAATCATATTTCAAAGGATCATTGGATGATACATTGATGCTCACATTTAATTTTGGAACAACAAAATAGTCATCAAAAACATGTTTATCGTGATCAAATTGGGATTCAACACATTTCAGAAATTCAAATTGTAAAGGACTTTCAACATTGTGCATCCTAGATGGACTTTCATTAAGAATGAGTCTTTGATCAATCAAAGTTTGGAAATCTTGTTGTTCTTGTTTATCATTCATTATTTCATTGTGAGAAAAGTGTGAATATCTTACTGAATGATAGGTTGGTGAATTCTCATGTGAGAGTTCGTTATCAAACATGTTTGTATAAAGAGAAAACATATATGCAGATTTTGAAAATGAAGGTATTTATTCAATGAGAGATTTGTTACAAAGAAAAATATACTCACGATTCTCTAAAGGGGAGATAGTATATTGTTCAGACTCTAGGTGTAAGGGGTTTAATATTTTTGGTAAATATTTCCCCATAGTTGAGATATAGTGTTGATTAGAGATCATGTACCCCCCATCATTCATCTCTAGATCATGATTTTCCATGAAGGGTACAATTGTTACTTCTCCCAATGCTAAATTATCATTTAAATCTACAACAATTCGATGAACTGATTCTTCTTTCAATATAGATTTTGACATCGTCTATTGAAAGTATTTCCTCAAATTGTTCCTTGAAATTAGATTGCATAGTATCAGATGTCTGAGGATAGGATTGAATGGTCTATAGGTTTGAAATTATTCCATTGGGATAAGAGGTGTCTAAATGTTTGTCATGCATATATGAATCTTGTGAACAAGAGATAATTTGATTATTCAAATCATACCCTTCAGAAATACAGATGAGGTATGAAAACCAATCAAATATTTCTTGGTTAGAGGGTTTGTCATATCCAGGAAATCTACAATAAATCTGCATGACTCTTTGAAATAAATCATCCACAAATTTTTTCCGAGCCTACAAATTTCTTCAAGTTAATAAAAGAGTTCATCATAAACATAATCTACATGAGAAATGATAAATACTTGCATGGATTATTTCCATATATGTATCTATTTCACCAGTAATGTCCTGAACCAATTTTGATCCATCCTACAAACATAGATGATTTTAAGGATGGAAATTTATTTTAAAATGTAGAAACCTTGGCGAATACTACTAATCCTTCATATGCCAACTATAAATGTTTGGCGATATTTTTGTAAAAATAGTCAAATTTCTAAGGATTTTGTATAGTTTGTATAAAATTTTGGTGATTTTTAAGGTAAAATAATTTTATCTTATAGAGTTTGGGCGAATCATATTTAGAATGGAGAATATTTTTTTAGGAAAAACCATGAAAAATTAGCCCATGAGCAAAATTTAGCCCCTAAAATCATTCTTGCCTACAAATGTGAGGATAAATAATCGACATACTTCATTTTCTTGAAGAACCTTAAGATTTTTTCATGTGATGTTAAATTGATTGAGATGCGTGAATGTAGAGACATTGATCGAAGAATTTTTGTGAGAACTTTCTCTACAAAATGTCTACGACAATGATCTTTTACTAACACTTAATTGCATGTGAACATGAGAAAATAATTTCTAAGCATTGCACATGGACATGATCAAAATGTCATAGTTATGTGCATATGTGCAATTAAAACTCTACTTAAACAAGTGAGAATGCAATCAAAACTCACACATATAATTTGACACCCATGTGATAACGGAGTTCACCAGACTCTTCTGGCTACATATATGGATCCACTTGGAATACAAATCACTTTATTATCATTTCTATAGAAAGGGATGAAACCTTCTCACAAAATGTGGCACATACTCCATAAAGGGATGAAAACTAAGATCAACCTTCTCTTATACAAATATAACTTAAGGCTCTCACATAAGTGACATTTATTTAGACACTAGAAGGACTAAATTCCTTTTATCCAAGACATCTTGAGTTATCTCTCCAATCTCCTTAAAGGGGATACATAAAGGGATAGAACCCATAGCTTACATAAGGAATTTATATGGTTTCCTTAACTCCATAATTCAAGTAGACAATATCCACAAATTTAGGATCTAATAACAAATCAAAGGAAAAAAATGAGAAAGCATCTCAACCAACCTGTGACACCCTTAAATTCCCCTTGAGACTAGGAAACCTCTTATGATAAAATGAGGAAGAATCACAAACCAACTCATGAGACTCTCAACTTCCCCTTAAAACTAGGAAACTAATTTGTGAGGTGGATTCTCACATAACTAATCCCCCTTTTTACAAATTAAATGAAAAATACATGAGCAAGTATTAATCATTTTTCCAATTTGAATGAATAATGCATGAGCTCCTCACACTCATTTACAATAGTTGTCATTTTTTAAGCATTAATCATTCCTTTTAAACTTTGTCACCTATCATCAATCAACCTTTTAGTGATCTTCTTCATGGTGTGAAAAGTAATAATTCCTTGTGTGGAGATACTCCTGGATCATACCTCCCCACAAAAACCACTTTTGGTCCTCCAAAAGTATAG
Organism: Picea sitchensis; assembly: GCA_010110895.2. NCBI lineage: Eukaryota > Viridiplantae > Streptophyta > Pinopsida > Pinales > Pinaceae > Picea > Picea sitchensis. The sequence goes on along the minus strand of SNQJ01S0213812.1, from coordinate 11,806 downwards.
ATATAAAATGTAGCTTGAATATTCGAAACCAACTTGTATGAAGAGTCTTACACTCCATGATGAACTTCCCCACTACTCGATCTACATAAAAAATGTCTCTGATAGGCCACACCCTTGTTCTCCTTCACCTTTGTGCTTAATAATGAGGATGTTGATTCGAACACTTGTATCAAATAAAATCTATAGTTGATTCCTTGATCTGCATAATAAATGTCTCTGACATGCCGCACCCTTCTTTTCCTTCATCTTTGTACTTCAGAATGAGGATGTTTATGCCAACACTTGCATTAATGAAAATATGTATCTGATTCTTTAGTCTGCATAACAAATGTCTCTGAAAGTCTGCACCATTCTTTTCCTTCACCTTTGTACTTCAGAATGAGGATGTCTATGCCAACACTTGCATCAATGCAAATCTTGTAGTTGATTCCTTGATCTGCATAATAAATTTCGTTGAAAGGTTGTACCCTTATTTTCCTTCACCTTTGTACTTCAGAATGAGGATGTTGATCCCGACACTTGCATCAATGAAAATCTATAACTGATAATACATGATCCCAATTTTGCAAGGTTCAAAGCAATACCATACTTTCCGAGAGTTTATAGAACACTCATGGACAAGTTTATAATGATTTCCAAAACAATCCTTAGACAAAATTAATGTCTCTCACTCAATAGTGGCTAATCACAACCTTTTACATCAATTTCAAGGAAACATTAACATTAAGGAAAATTTTCAAGAACCCAATTATGCACTAGTGGTGAAACTCTATGGTTTCCAAACTACACTTCAAACATGTGCAATATATATATATATATATATCAAAATTTTCAATCTCCCTTGGTTTTTCCATTTTCCACCTTAACATATGAAAAATATTCCTTGCAAATTTCAAATCTCGTTTCCTTGATTGGTTTCTACACAAAGGTTCTCAATATGTGGCTCAAAACTCAACATACAAAGAACCAACAGGTTTGTCTCGGAATTCTGCAACTTTTGACTGTAAACATGGGTACTTTTTGTCAAAGTGTCAAAATGGCCTCTTTTGACCCCACGCCATCTTGGTTTGCATGCAAGGCTCAAGCAATGAATTTTATGCAAAAATTCATATATTTCTTCCTTGTTGCAACATTCAAAGATCACTAGAATTTGCAATATACATTCATCCTCTTGCAACTTCCAAAAAGAGGAAAGAACCATAAATACATAAAAGTTACATTGGTTTTCATGCCAAGAAATCATGAGCTCGGCCATAGCTCTCAAATTCAACTGCTCAAATCATTGAAATCTCTGTACTATTGGATACGACTTGGAAAATCATGAAATTTGACTGTAAACTCGACCATACTCCACAACATGCCTCCTGGTCTTCTCCCTGCTCCAACACCTCAATATGAATGCACATAGGTCGTACAACTTGCATAAATTGATTGTCCTTCCTTGGACCAAGTTTAGGATGGAGCTTACACCATTTCTTGATACAATGTTCTCTCATACTGCAGTGAGTGCAATAGTTGCGTGACTTCATGCTTTTCTCGTCTTCACTGTAAGATGTTTTTCTCTTCTAGCACTTTGCAACACTCTTGTTGTCCCAAGATTTTCGAGGTGACTTTGATTTCCTCTGGAATATCTTACTAGATCTATCACTTTTATAAATTCATGTGCCATTACTTTTATTAGATGGTTTTGGTGATGATTCAATCTTTTTTCTTGAAGAATTACCTGCTTCTGCCGCTTTTGAACATTCTCCTTCAACATACTCCAATCCTGCAAAACATGAACTTCCTACCACCTCTAGTGGTTGAATGATTCCTTGGCCATTAATACCAATACCTCCTCCTTTATACTCCATATTCCTTAGAAAATTCAAGCCAATTACCTTGGTGTGCCTTTCAAAAAATCGAAAAGAATAGTCATCATTAATAAGGGAAGGAATTGAACATGAAGAATTATTTACCTCCATTCCTGTTTGTGACACTTGGTCATCTTCCTGAATTTTGGCCAACTACTCATTCTGTTGTAGTTTGTATGAGGATGAAGCTTCTAGGAAACCAACTTGGTTACATGGTATCTGTAGAGAATCCTCTATTATCTGACAATATGTGCAACCATCAACACTTTCATGACAATAACCATAACTAATATACCTGTCATGGCCACAAGTGGGCCTGATCTTGGAGGGAATTTCTTCTTCCTCTGTAGTGGAACAATATCCAACTTGTTCCTCCCTAGTCTTCTCTAACATAAGTCTCAATTTATTCTTCCCATCCTATGAAACTTGTAGAATCCTTATGAGCTCTGCATTCTCCGCTTGAATGCATTGGTTGTTTTCTTCCAACTCTTGAAGTCTCACTCGCTTCAATCCTTTGCCCATGGTTATCTTCTGCAAATGCATTCAAATTTTCATTTCCAAAATGTAAATGGAGAAAATAGGATAATCTAACATAAATATGTTAATCAACCCTTCAAATAGGCACTCTGAATGGCTTGAATCACACTCAAAATAAATTTTCCTGTAGAACCCCTTATTGAATTTCATGGTGGTCCAAGGAAACAACAAGATGGTTTTGAGTCCTTTGAATGATTCAAAATTATAAGTTCCCCCTTCTCAAGGGATTACATACATCATGCATGGTTTACAAATAATGCAATCATTAAAAATATTTCCTTACACCGATAATGGTCTTTCAATGCTTCCAAAGAATCTTTAGGCAAACAAATATGATGCCTCTCACTCTCAAAACCTCTCAAGATAAATTCCCCTTGTTACCAAATGCAACATTTTAAAGAAAAAAAACATATTAAAATGATTATATGCAAAAAAGTTTGACCATATTCCAACTTGTGCTTGGATCAATTCCTAATACATGACTTCGTTGTGCAATAAAATATAGAGACCTGTGTCCTGTGTAAACAATCGAGCATTGTGCACCATAACTGCAATTTTTTTCATAACTTTTTGTTACAAGGGATTAAATCAATTCTATCGAGGACCCATTTCAGATTTCAAAGAGATATTTATCTTGATATAAAATACTTTCTCTCTTTTAACTCATGGAGTGAGAAAATGCTTCCTGAAACACAAGGGGCGCACAAGTCTATTGTCTACATAACTATGTGAATTCAAACAATGATATCTCATAAACTGGGTAACAAAATCAAATTCCGTAAAATACCCATTTGAGTTAACAAAGAATAATTCAAAATGAGATACTATATTTCCTTTGAAACTCTATGTAAAGGCCGTGGAATATGTATGAAGTTTGAATTTCGTACAACAACGAATTAATTCTTTTTGGGGTGATTTTCTTCAATGTGAGTTCACAATTCAAAATGTTAATAATAATAATAATAATATACCCATTTGTGTAACCACATGGGCGTTGCATTTGCAACCTCTATCTTATAAAACAAAATCTTCTACTGAGAGAAAAATTATTTTTTCATTTTCAGCATCCATTTTCCCATTTTTGGGCGAATTGTATCAACACCATTTTATCTATAAACATTGATTTGTTCAATCAATAATGAGAGGGATTCTATCCACCTCTGAAGATATTTCCAATGCCATATCATTTACTCAAATTCGTTGTGTATTCTGTCCACAATATGCATTTATTGACTGCATATCTTGTGACTATACAAAATCCGTTTCTTGCGAGATGGATATCTTATAAATAGAGATGAATATTGAGAAAAAAAATACCCTTTGGTGAGTCTTGGAATCTAGTTTCCAACGTAACTGAAATTGTTAAAAGTGCATAAATATTGAAAGAGAAATCTAAATTTTATCAACAAGTACTCCAAAATTGACGAATTCCCCCTTCAATGTTGTCTTCTTGGATTGCAACCAAGCAACCTGTACAGTCCTTGATCTTACTACCCATGATTATTCACAATATGCAAAATAGGTTAGACCTTCTCTGATACCAGTTGATCCGATATTTTCTATGAGAACTTTCTCTACAAAATGTCTATGACAAGGATCTTATACTCACGCTTAATTGCATGTGAACATGAACAAATAATTTGTAATAATTTCATAGCGACATGGGAAACATTTCATAGTTATGTGCATATGTGCAATTAAACCTCTACTTAAACAAGTGAGAATGCAATCAAAACTCACACATATAATTTGACACCCATGTGATAATGAAGTTCACCAGACTCTTTTGGCTACATCTCCATATCTGCTTGGAATACGAATCACTTTATTATCTTTCCTATAGAAAGGTCTGCAACCTTCTCACAAAATGTGGCACATGCTCCATAAAGGGTTGAAAACCCAGAGCAACCTTCTCTTATACAAAGAGAACTTAAGGCTCTCACATAAGTGACATTTCTTCAGACACAAGAAGGACTAAATTCCTTTTCTCCAAGCTCTCTTGAGATCTCTCTCCAAGATCCCTAAAGGCGATCCATAATGGGATGAAACCCAAATCTTACATAAGAAGTTTATATAGTTTCCTTAACTCCATAATTCAAGGAGTCACGATCCACAAATTTAGGATCTAATAACAACTCAAAGGACAAAAATGAGAAAGAATCTCAACCAACCTATGAGACCCTTAACTTCCCCTTGAGACTAGGAAACCACTTGTGATAAAATGAGGAAGAATCCCAAACCAACTCATGAGACTCTCAACTTCCCCTTAAAACTAGGAAACTAATTTGTGAGGTGGATTCTCACATAACTATTCCCCCTTTTTACAAATTAAATGAAAAATACATGAGTAATTCCATTCACTCCAAGTATTAATCATTTTTCCAATTTGAATGAATAATGCATGAGCTCCTCACACTCATTTAAAGTATTAATCATTCTTTTAAGAATTAATTATTCCTTTTAAACTTTGTCACCTATCACTAATCAACCTTTTAATGATCTTCTTCATGGTGTGCAAAGTAATAATTCCTTGTGTGGAGAATTTCCTAGATCATACATACTCTTCACCATCGAAATTTGATTTTGACAAGAGATTAATTGTCTCGATTGATATGCTCCCAATGGGTCTAGTAAGACTTAAAGGGTTATCCCATACAAATATATGGAGAGGAACCATGGGTTGGTTAAAAGAATTTAATTGAAATGACTCCACATGGAAGACTTGTTATATGACCTTCCTTCTAGTGCCAATTCTATAGATGTGAGAAAATTTTCATTTTCAATAGTAGGGGTTAACCACGATAAGAAGTCCCAATTAGAACTCTCACTGTTTGGAATAGGGAACCCATCTGGATTCTAGTCCAAAAACCATTTCTGGTTTTTTGTTTTACTGGTTGCAGCCTAGCCCACCGATGAAGGTTTCTAATATAAAGAATGAAATGAAACTAATCAAAGATGCATGCGTCTAGATGAAACTAAGGTAACCAGAAATAAAACATAGAACCATTCATGCTCATTTCAATGACCTGAGAAATAGTTCACGCAGATCAAAGAAAAAAATATGAATAAATAACTGCAAACACAAAATAGTCTAGCATTTAAACAATCATTTACAATTCTATGCCCACGAATTTGGAAAAATATTCCCTAAATAACATAAATAAGAATGAAGCCACCATACATAAGAAAAGTCTACGATATAAAGTACATTCTTACACAACTCGAGTCTTGAGAAAAACACAAAGGAATATTCCATAATACGTCAAACACAAGAATCAGAGTTCTTTAGAAAATAGATTGGCCAAACATGCTTCTCCTCATTAAAAGTTTTAGTAATAGTACATGAAATCTCAACGAGCCAAAATCATTTTACTCAAATACAATTCCCATATTTATTGAATTTTAACTTGACTCTTGGCCTTTCACTTTCCATCCATAACCTTTCATTTACAAATTTTTGTCCTTATCCTCTTCCTAATGATGAGAGAACAAGGACAATATACATTTTTATAATTTAATGTATAATATGTAGTTACATTTAAAATTTTTCTTTTAGTGTTGGTGGGCCATCATATATTTTAGCCATAGTTCACCTCACTCACCATGATGACTGGTCTGGACATTGGGAAAATATTCTCCCTACAAGTTTGATATTTTACCATCATGGGATTCATAATTCTTCTTCGACCATTTGAGTTTGATTCCCTATTATTTCTCCCTTGTTGTTGTGACAACTGTTGTTGCTACTATATCATCATATTTTGTGGTAGATCATATTTTCAATGATACTGTTGCATACTGGTAGATTTCATTTATGTGCAACAACTATATCTTTATGGTCTGCTTCCTTCACACGCCGCCTATCTGAATTGTTGAGTATGACCTTCCTTTAGCATTGGTACCTGGCACCATTGAACAAGTAATATATGAGTGACCATAAAATAATATCGAAATAAAATTTCAAAACAACTCATTTGAACCTATAGAACTAGAACATTAGCTAAGTGAGAGTTAATATATGCTTCCCTAAGTTTGGTTCCTGGTTCCTCTGCTCTTGGTATTTCTTGGTTTAAGTATTGCATTGTGCCAGATATTAATCTTGAAAAATGTGAACAATTGGTGAGGAAGATATGAAATCATATAACTGCGAATTTTTGTATCTCGAAAATACCTTTCCAATGGTATAAGGAACACATGAAATAGGCATTGGAGTCAAACGTTATGACAAAAATATGAAAGGTAATTTTGCAGGGTCCTACTCATGTATCGACAAGAAAAGCATGAACTTTTGTATCAACAAGAAAAGAACAAACTGATCCGTTATGTCAGTGATATGAGGAAGAACAAATACGGTATGTCAGTGAATATGAAGCAATTCCACCTAAACTAGGTGTATTGACGAGGAATGGGTGATCTCTTTTATTGGTGAGTCGATGGTTGAGGCAAGTCTTAAAGCATTGAAGAAGCTCTAGTCGCATTATTTCATTTGGATTCACAAGTGTTCTTTGCAATATTTTAGCTTAGGACATGTTTCCATTATGTCGATGTGTTGTGTGTGGGATTGGATTGATTCATTGCGTGGTGGCACTTGATTTGATTTTGGTTTTCAAAGGGGGTGAAAAATTTAATGTTTAAAGGTTAAAGGAGGAATTTATTAAAATAATTAAAAGTTAAAAATTATTTTAAAAAGGGGGGGGTGGTGGTGGTCCCCACCCTTTCACTTCACCTCACCCAAATGGTCCAATGAATCTCTCACTCCACATCACCATCATATTTTAACGTATGCATAAAAATGGGGGGGTGGTTGGTCCCACCCCGTCTTACTCCCACTTAACATATATTATAGGCCTGGTTTAAAAATAGTTTAAAATATGCGTAAGGGGGAGGGGGTGGTATGTCATGCCCCCTCCCTACCACATTCCATGTACCATAAATAGGGTGAGTTGTGGGAGATTCTCCCCTCCCCTGATCCACCTCACAAAAAACACACAACACTCTCATGTACTAACCTAGTTCACTCGAAATTTGACGATGTATTGACCAATTTTATGATATTTCCTCTGGTATGTACCGACCAATTTTACCTCATTTCTTTTGTTATGTATCAACCAAGTTTATCTCATGGTCTTTGTTGGATTAGAGGGGGGGTGAATCAATAATAAATATTTTTAATACTTTTAACCATAATATGTAAGTGTTATTTATATTTATGATCAATATACCATTATCATTCAGCAAGTGCAAAGTAAATAAATCATGAACAATGAACAATCATACACATACAAAATACACTAGTATTTTTACATGCAAATCGAATGCGGGATAAAACCACATAATGCTTTTTCTTATATGTCTTTAAGAATTACATTCATTTGAAGCACCAACTTCCTTTGTTCTCTAGCTACAACTGGAAGCATGCTTTGACCCCCTATATTTTCAAGATACAACCTGAGGGAAGCTTAAATCCCCAATTCTTTGGATACAACCCCTATGTTCTCCGACCACAACCGGAAGGTGGCTACAACCACCTATCCTTTCCTTGTCTTGATGCCCTGGAATATAAGTGTCAAATGATGAAACCACTACCACACTACCACTGTGAGATATATCACTGTAAACCTGTACCAACATGTACCAACAACCTGTAACCAACCTATGCCACTGACCTATAACCAACCTGTACCTATACTCAAGCTTTACCAACAAAACCCAATAGGTACACAGTCGATATATACTACAACTTGTTTATGTATGCACCATGTCTATACTATAGCATGTGTATGTATGCAGTCTATCTATACTACAACTTGCATGCACCTTCAGTAAGATATGATTTTCACCCTTTCTGAAACTTCAAACACTTTGCTGCCTCTGTCACATCAAACTGCAACCTGTCACTGTGTCTTATCTATATTTGTTCCCTGTGCCTACATCCTCTTATACATCCTTTAACCAAGTGCATCTATGTCTCTCTATTGATGTGCCATACATGTGTGTACAATCATGAACAACTGTAATAATCCTCACATGGACTAGACATAAAAAATTTACTAATATGAAACCTCACACCATACAAACTACCTCACAACCACTTCACAACCAAAATCCTCAATCATGTACCAAGACATACAACTATGTCTCAACACTTGAACCAACATGATGAACCAATGAATAATACCAACATACCAGTGTTGTAGTTTTGTAGATATAGCTCATACCATAAGTGCCATACAACCAACACCCTATATAGGGTAAAACATCAAAATCCCATAACCATATCTCATGTAGACAACAATATCCAACTACACATAAGAATATGGCATACCTTTTGAATCTGTAGATATATCTGTTGTACCTGATCACTATAGACCTTCCTGGGAGCTTGCTTTCAGACTCTGAAAACCTGACACCCTCAACAAATCAATATTTCATGGATTTTCCCACATGTATGCGCCCTGTTATACTGCCATACCATGTACGTATGCACCCTTCTCCAATACAGCCCATGTATACCTCAAAAACTAGTTTTTTTTTTCCAGTATTTCTGCAATTCTGAAACTTTCACCATCAACCCTTCGTGCTACCTCAGACTTTCATAAATTCAGATGTATCAATGGGTACCTGCAATAAACCTTACAAAATAATATATATTCAATGTTCTCAATTGGTTCTAATAGGAGGGCCTTTCTCTCTTGTTTATACTTCCATGTAGCTTCCTCAAGGGATTACTTTCTAACCAACTTAACCCAATTTACTTCTTTTGGGGCTAACCCACTTCTAACCACTTGTCCATTTGTAACCACTTTATCCACAAATAGTAAACTCTCCACTTCTAGTTGTAACTAATTCATTTTTAATTATTTTCTTATGGAAACAACTTAACCCATGATTAACTCCTAGTTTCACCCACTTGACTACTCAACTTCTTCTAGGAGCATCTAGACTAATTTGACTTCCTTTAACCTTCCAGATAACTCATGAGGGTGCAACAACTTCACAAGGCCATAAATATATAAACGTGAGGAGTTATGTGACGTTCCACATATCATCGGAAATGGCATGACATGTATTATCCATATAGAATAGTATTACCTGCAAATATACTAACCTTCATACCATTATACATCAAACAAAATTAAGTCCCTTAACGATACTGTTGGGGCTACCTAAATTTTTTATCGGACTTGCTTCAGAGGTTGAAATCAATGAAAACCAACCCAATTAATCAACAATATCCCCCTTTGGCATTGATGGAAACACTCTCATGTAATACTAAATTCATATTGATCATGCCCCCTGCCATGAATATCACTCCCCCTGAAAAATTCCTTTGTGCTCTCTCTCCAAGCATCTAACTCTCTATCCATGAATTTGATGAATCTCTCCCCCTTTGAAATCAATGACAAAGGTAACTTCTCGTCGAGGCTGCTCCCCTTAACTGAACTATCATTGGGTTTCCCCCTCAACTGAACTCTTCTTGAAATTGCTCCCCCAAAATGAACTGTCCTCTTTATGGCGCTTCCTCGTGTAAATATAAGACATATAAGATAAGCATTCAAAAGAATTCATTTTGGAGTAGAAATTACTTCGAGTCTTTGTCGAAGATACTCAAAATATTCCCTTGGAAACAATTTTGTAAAGATATCTACAACCTGTTCTTTTTTTTCCAACATATTCAACTTTGATGTTCCTCTCTACAACCTGTTCCCGTAGAAAGTGATACTTGATTGGAATGTTCTTCATCTTGGATTGCATCACTGGATTCCTTGAGATACTAATGGTGCTTTTATTATCACAATATATTGGAATGGAATCACTATACTAAACCTATATATCTATCATAGTTTGTTTCATCCATAGAAATTGTGTAAAACATGTTGTTGCTGCAATATACTTTGTTTGGGTTGGAGACAATGATGCCGATGATTGTTTCTTTCTTAGCCGAGGTACTAGACACTCACCCAAGTAGAACGATGCTCCACTTGTGATTCTTTAGTCATCAATGAAACCTTCCCGATATGCATCTATGTAGGAAATAAGTGATAAATCCTTTTCTTTTGGATACCATAATCCAAACTCTTATGTACCCTTGAGATATCTGAATATCCTTTTTACTACTAGAACATGTGATTCCTTTGGTTCTTCTTGAAATCGTGCCACCTTTCCAACTACTTTCATTACATATGGTTTGGATGTTTTCACATAAAGTAAGATGCCAATCATTGACCTATACTTCCTTTGATCTGCAGACTTTGAATCATCGTCTTTGCTTAACTTGCATCTGGTTTGCATAGGAGTATTCACTAGTTTTCAATCTTCCATTCCGAACCTCTTTATCATTTCTTTGATATATTTGGTTTGAGAAATAAAAATGCCTTGGTTTCTTTGACATATCTGAAGTCCCAGAAATAAGGATAGTTATCCATGTAATGACATTTCAAATTCATTCTGCATATCCTTTGCAAATTTCTGGCTCAACCTATCATCATCACTTCCAAAAATAATATCATCACCTTAAAATTCAAATAATCAAATACTATCTTGAGTTACCTTGATGTAGAGTTTATTGTCTGCATTTCCTTTTTTGAACCCTTACTTCTATAGATATATTTCATGTCTAGAATACCATGCTCTGGGGGGATATTTTAGACCATACAAGGCCTTATTCAACCTGCAAACACAATCTTCATTCTCTAACAACTGAAATCCTTCTAGTTTCTCAATGTAGACTTCTTCTTCTAGTTCCCCATTCAGAAAGGTTGATTTCACGTCCATATGATACACTTTAATATTATTGGAGCATGCATAATCTAGGATAAATCCGATTGATTCCATTCTAGTAACTAGGGAAAACATATCTTCAAAGTCGATACCTTCAACCTGTGCGTATCCTTTACATACCAATCTAGCTTTGCTCCTGGTAACCTCTCCATCTTCATTCAATTTATTTATGAAGACCCACTTTGTGCCGATCACATTCTTGTACCTTGGTCTTGGAACCAATTCACAAGTTTCATTCTTCTCTATCTAATCCAACTCTTCATCCATGGACTTTATCTGGAATTCATCCTTGTTGGCTTCTTCAATATTGTTTGGTTCAATTGAAGATACGAGTGCTAGGTGCAGTTGTTCTGGTGAATGAACTATTCTTCTGGTATCGACTCCTGCATCTTTGTTCTCGATAATATGATATGAGGGATGATTCTTTTGTATTTGTTTTCTATGTTTCTTTAGAGGTACTTGTTGTTATTTTGTTGGACAACTGAGAGGAGGGGGTGAATCAGTTGTTACCGTGCTTAAACAATTATGCTTCTTTTAAAATATTTACAAGGCACTCAATGATGATCACAATAATGCAGGGAAATAAACAATGGCACATTTAGCATCAGTCACATATATGAGAAACACAGAGACAT
>SNQJ01S0213811.1:2803-15702 GCA_010110895.2 Picea sitchensis | reverse complement strand
CAACAAGAATATTTTCTAAGTCTCGAAGGTCTCGACCTTCGACTCTTCCTCTTGCGAGCCTGGTTCCTTTGGGTCTCGTCTGGGTTATAGAAACGCTCCCCCTCCTGATCTTTGTCAACTCAGAAACCTAGAAAGGTTTTCTTTGTGCGTGTTCTTCTCGCGCTTTCTCTTCTGAGCTTATGGGCTTATAACAAGTCCATTCTTGTACACTTTTGGTGCTGTTGAGATTTCAAATAACTCAATTCAAAGTATTTCATGAAAAGAAATGCTTCACGCCCTCCTGGAGTTATTCTGCTTGATGCACACCTTGTAGAGCTTATAGAGTGTTCAACAACTCTGCAAGTGTCTCTCCTCGACACTTCTTCTTTCTGAACTCGAAATAGAGTCCCTCCTGTGCACTCTATGCACACGATCAATGCCCTCCTGGAAGAGATTTACAGAACCTTCAGTAGTTATGTTTCTTCTCTGTGCATCCCTTTGAAAAATTCCTCCTCCAGAGTATTCAGTAACTCTGAGGCTTCCTTTGATTCTGTGAATCCTCCTGGTGTGCCCTCCTGACACGTTCTTTCTGACTCCTCATAGTTCAGATGCGCACTCCTTGTGCTGGCCTCAGAACTTCTCGTGTTCCTTTGTGCACTCCTTGCACAGCCCAAAGAACCCAGACATATATCACAACTTAACAGATAGACAAATTATATCTATCCCTGGAAATGAAAATCTAACATACATCTACAACATTCATTCATGAAACATAAATACATGAACCACCATATGCAGGAAACACAATTTTTCTATTAATCCCTGTGTCTCTATACAGATGATTTACAAAGGCTGGACTGTAACGAGCCTCAACTCTCTCTCTCTCGACCTCTCTACTCCGGTCTCTCTCTTGAGACCTATCTGCTCTGTTATCTCTTCCTAACTCTTTACTCTAATTTCCTCATTACAAAATGAGGGCTCCCATGAGCTTATCCTCAACCATCATCTCTAAGCTATCGCTATCATAGAGTGGCTCCTACAGATATATTACATAAATGGATGCCCAGTCTTGACTATGTCCTGGGCTTGCTATAGGAAACCATTAAAGGAAACCTCAACCACTACCTATACAAAGGCGTGGTCTGGCATTAAAATCCTTACAACATTTATTGAAATTTCGAATTTCAAAATTGAGATGGTTGCGCCTCTCCCTTTCTCCATTAAATGCGTGCAGGATGTGCTGGCTGGATGGCACGCTGCTGACATGCAGCGATGCTCCTGCATCATACTCCTCAGCTGGAAAAATAGTGATCTCCTCATCATGAGCTCCTCTTCTCCAGTGTTGAAATCCACTTGGATCCCAAACTTTCCCATGGAGCTGTCCATCTACTCCTCTGCTTCGTTGTTGTTGCTGCTGCTGCCCTGCTGCTCTTTCAGGCTCCCTTCTTCTCATCTTTTCGTTGCTAGCAGTCTCTTCTACTGAACTCAACATCATCCATCTGATTTCTTCAATTACCTCATCCAACTGCTCTAGTGGCTGACTATCCTTATGCAGTCTTCTCTGCTGCACTTCTGTCTCCTCAATGGGCAAATTTGCTCGATCTCCTCTGCTATATTTATCTCTCTTTGTGGAACTAAGTGGCCACTTTGTTACAGACTCTAGCTTTGCAGTCTCCTCACTGAACTGCTGCTCAGCTTCTTCCCGTGGCAGTTTTGCTGCTGCCATTTTTCCTCCTGGCATACTTCTAGCTTCTTCCAGCTTCTCCCCAGGCTAGTATGTTCCACTACCTGCTTCCAACTTAGCCTGTTGGATGTGCAAGCTTTGCACCATCACCCTCCTTTCCAAGGCTTCCAATTCTTCACATCGGTCAGCAAAATCCATGTTGTCTGCTTCCTCTTCTTCTTCTTCTTCTTCTTCTGTAGCTTCCAGTACTGCAGTGATTTCCTCTCCAACTTCCTGGTTGAAAATTTTGAGCCATTCTGTTGAATGCTCATCTTCTACTTCTTAGGAAAATGTCAGTGTCTGCTCCATTTCTTCCTCCATGACAGTTTCTGCTGGCTATCCTCCTGCTTTTGCTGCATCTGCAAGACATGCTCTGGCCTCGACTGGGCTGCTTGGTAGAAACACCTCTATTCCTTCAATGATCAGAATTCTCTTCTGATTCTCTCCCATCAACACTCCTTGTTGATATGAACTCTCCTCTGAGTTCATGAGACTTTCAGACAATATCACCTCTTTCCCCTTGCCCACTTGGCAATTTGGGAATTTTCTACTGCCCACCTGACACTCTATGATATTGTCTGATCCCCATCTCATTGCCCAATTGACAATCTGAACTTTCACCACTTCTTCCCTGGCAGTACACGAGACCTTCCATTGATCTCTTTCCATTTCCGACCTGGCAACTCGAAAGTTCACTTCTACCCACCTGGCAGTTTATGAGATCCTTTGTTAATCTCATACCATTTCCCACCTGGCAATATGAATTTCCATGGATGTACTCCTGATAGTCTATGAGATCCTCTAATGATCTCATTTCATTTCCCACCTGGAAATTCGAAAATTCATCCCTGCCCTCCTGGCAGTTTATGAGATCTGAAACTGATCCCTCTTCCTCATCACTGAGGGTTTCTCTGACTTCTGGCTCACAGATGAAAACCAACTCTGTGTCACTGAGGATTTTAGGATTCCTCAGCCACTTCCTCAACTTGTGTTGCTGTTTCCTCGCCAACAAATTTTGAACATGCCATTTGGCTTTCCTGTTCATAGGCCATTCATACCTCCAATGTACTTTTACCTCCTGTTGCATCTTCAATGTCAGCTGTTCCATTCTCCCTTATCTCAGAGAGTTCTTTGTCAATATCTGCTTTACTCATCTGCTGGTGGTCTCCTCTTCCACCATGCTCATGGCCTTCAGTAGCCATTTACATCTTTCACCTGCCCTCTTGGCAAGCGTATGGATCACTCTACGTTTGAGAGCATATCCATGTCCTCCTACAACTTGCTTGGCTGTCTATCAACTACTGCACACCTTGCAACAATCACCACAGAGCTTTAAAACCCTGCTTCTTTCACCTATTGTATACAAATGAATCTCTTCTCCTGATTCCACTTGATGTTACCAGAATTTCTCCCACCATATCTCCTTTGTCTGTGAACAAAGTAACGGTCTCCTCTTTCTCTTTTGTCTGAAATCTACAGACAAAAATCTGCTCTGATACCACATGATGCAGACCCCCTACCTCAGTAGGGTCCACTGACCTCCCGGTCTCTGGATCGATCTTCTTCTGAGCCGAAATGGCTCTTCGGGCTCCTGCTGGAACCCTTTGAATGAATCCACATGTCCATTTAATTCCCTGGCACAGGCTTTGAGAAAACCTATGCACGTGCTCATCTTTTAGCGCTCTTCTCTATTATGAACCAACACACCTTTCGCATTTCAGGGTTTTGGGACTCCTACATGCGAGCTCTCCCAGGCTCCTTGTCCCTCCAACTCCCGATCGCTGAAACATCGAAAAGGGCTTAACGACTTTGGGTCCTCCCTTAGCCTTCGAATTCTTTTGGGTTTTTCTGTTCCACGATTTCGCGATTCCACTACAATGATTCTAGATCCTTCAACCTCCAGGGTCTCGAAATGTCGAAATACTACCCCTTGAGAGAACCTTTTGACGTTTTCCTTGAACCTTGACCACTCACCACGTGTCCCCTTGATGAACAGTCCTGATGCTTTTGCAATTTCGTGAGCTGGGACTTCTTGTCTCATGACTCCTCCTCCTCGAACTCTCGGTGTCCGAAACGCTGAAAAGGGCTTGGATATTTGACACTTGTCCTCCAAAATGGATGGCCTCGATGATTTCGGGACTTGACAAGTCCTTTTCTCTCTGCTGTTACAAGGATTAAACCCCTTGCACCTCCTTCCAGATCCAACAACTATCGGTCCTTGGTGCTATATCTGACGGCCCAGATCCTTTTTCCTGTGCACCTCCTAGGGAATCAACCCTGTGCACATATCCTTGATCTAGTGGCTCTCAGGCCACCACGCTCCAGATCTGACGGCTGGCGCGATTTCGTGAACCGGGAGTTCATGATGCAGCGACTCGAAAATCCCTTGCCACTCCAAACCCCGAACTCTGAAATAATGAAATTCGAGTGTGAGATTTCGGGATTCCGTGAAACAGGAGTTTGCAATGAAGCGACCCCAAAATCCCTTGCCGCTCCAAACCCTGAACTCCGAAATAGAGAAATTCAATGCTTTGGAGTGTTGGAAGACAGTCAGCCTTAATCTCCTCACTTCTATGCAAGATCTAACGATTCTCGCAACTTCGACACTTCTTCCACGAAGTGTCTTCATTGTCTATTTTAGCCGCTCTCCTGCACGACCTCCCAGAGGTTAAAATCTGTGAACCTTTGCCTGATCCAACGGTTGTTGGGTATTGGCGCTAGATCTAATGGTTCAGATCTGTCTTCCTTGCGCGCTCTCCTCCTGAGCTTTCTTGGACTTTTGACTTAGAATATTTTCTAAGTCTCGAAGGTTTCGACCTTTGACTCTTCCTCTTGCAAGATCGGTTCCTTTGGGTCTCATCTGCGTTATAGAAACGCTCCCCCTCCTGAGATTTGTCAACTCAGAAACCTTGAAAGGTTTTCTCTATGCGCGTTCTTCTCGCGCTTTCTCTTCTGAGCTTATGGGCTTAGAACAAGTCCATTCTCGTACACTCCTGGTGCTGTTGATATTTCTAATAACTCAATTCAAAATATTTCTTGAAAAGAAATGCTTCACACCCTCCTGGCGTTCTTCTGCTTGATGCACACCTTGCAGAGCTTACAGAGTGTTCAACAACTCCGCAAGTGTCTCTCCTCGACACTTCTTCTTTCTGAACTCGAAATAGAGTCCCTCCTGTGCACTCTCTGCACACGCTCAATGCCCTCCTGGCAGAGCTTTACAAAACCTTCAATAGTTATGTTTCTTCTCTGTGCCTCCCTTTGCACAGTTCCTCCTCCAGAGTATTCAGTAACTCTGAGGCTTCCTTTGAGTCTGTGAATCCTCCTGGTGTGCCCTCCTGACACGTTCTTTCTGACTCCTCAGAGTTCAAATGCGCACTCCTTGCCTTGGCCTCAGAACTTCTCGTGTTCCATTGTGCACTCCTTGCACAACCCAAAGAACCCAGACGGATATCACAACTTAACAGATAGACAAATTCTATCTATCCCTGCAAATGAAAATCTAACATACATCTACAACATTTATTCATGAAACATAAATACATGAACCACCATATGCAGGAAAACCTGCTTTTCTATTAATCCCTGTGTCTCTATAAAGATGATTTACAAAGGCTGGACTGTAACAAGTCTCAACTCTCTCTCTCTCGAGACCTCTCTGCTACGGTCTCTCTTCCTAACTCTCTACTCTAATTTCCTCATTACAAAATGAGGGCTCCCATGAGCTTATCCTCAACCACTGTCTCTGAGCTATCGCTATCATAGAGCGACTCCTATGGCTACATTACATAAATGGATGCCCAGTCCTGACTACGTCCTGGGCTTGCTTCAGGAAACCATTAAAGGAAACCTCAACCACTACCTATACAAAGGTGTGGTCTGACATTAAAATCCTTACAACATTTATTGAAATTTTAATTTTCAAAATTGAGAGGGCTATGCCTCTCCCTTTCTCCATTAAATGCGTGCGGGATGTGTTGGCTGGTTGGCATGCTGCTAACATGGAGCAATGCTCCTGCATCAGTCGACTTGGTGTTGAAGTCGAAGAGGGTCATTGGTCTATTTATGGAGGAGATGGTGGTTAGTGGGCTGCTTGAAGAGGAGATGGTGTCTAGTCACCTATTGGAGGAGGAGATGGTGGTTGGTTTTCTCATGGAGGATATGGTGGTTTATTTTCTCATGGAGGAGGAGGAGATGGTGGTTAATATTCTCATGGAGGAGGAGGAGGAGCTAGAGGAGGATATGGTGGTTGGTCTACTCATGGTGGAGGAGGAGGGGGTGGAGGATCACCATTCTCAACAGACACATTTGAAGAAAACAAATCCAAAGAAGACCGATGGCAATGGTGAGGCCTCAAAATATTTAGTATTTTGAGGGCATTGACAAAATAATGCATCACCAATGTGATATCATGGGGAAGGGTCACCAATATTGGTGTAAGATTAGGTTTTGCATGATCTCCTTAGCTCGTACGAGATCCACTCCTTAGTAAGCCATCAATGAGATCTCTTATCTACTAAGAAAATATGTCATCTAACTATCACATGTTCTATAAAATACCATTAATATGCCATTGGAACAATTCATCACAATAGATCTTGCAATATTTTGAAATATTTTATTAGGTAGTTTATCTCCTTAGATCTCATGTTTGATATTACTAGCTTGATGCTCAAATTTACAAAAAACTAACTGAAATCTGAAAATGAAAGAACAAGCAAATGAATAGACCATGCACACAAATGAACACTAGATGTATCTTGGGGAATCAAATATGGGAGAAAATCCATTTAGAAGGTGGGGCCTATTCTCTACTCATTTTTCTTCAGTTATGAAATGCGAGTACACAAAAAGGGTCCTTCAATATGGAGTTTTCTTTGAAAATTTGGCCTAAACTATTGCTACATAATCTTCTATCCCCTGTATTATGTTTGAAGATCCCACTCTTAGATGCTTTTCTCAATCGTGGAACAAGTACAGTACTAAAATAAAGGGACTCCCTCTCTTTCTAGAGGCTTGTTATTTAACATAGCTTGATAACCATCTAGGGTTAGGGTTAGGGTTAGGGTTTTTTGCATGCCTCAACCCTCAATTGATGCTAAAGTTTTGGACCCTCCAAAACCTTCTTGAAAGTCCACACATGAGTATCCCCACATGTGTGAGTAATGGGGGATGTCATGGCATCCACTTGGTACCATGGTGGTTAACAAGGTAGGTCAACTTGCGGGAGGCATTACTTGCACATACAAGTTCCAATTGAGGAAATTTTCAAACAATTGGAAAGTTCTTGGTGTGTAGAATAATGTTGAGGGGATATGAGCTAAAATGATAAAGTTTTGAACCCAAAAAGTATTGTTTTATGCCTCAAATGGGATTTTAAAGGTTTCAAACCCTAAATCTCCAAACTGGGACCTACCACTAAAATGGGCCTTGCAAGCTAATTATGTAATATTCCAGATATAAAAAGTATGTAGAACATAAATAAAATCCTAGAAATGGCAGATAAACAATAATATAACCAGAACAACGCCACAATAACACTGAAATGATATCAAAATAACACCAGAAAGAGCACTTTGATTATGAGAGAAATGTTCACGGACCTCTTCGAGGAGGCAACCTCCAGTCGAGCAGAGCTCTATTACAATAATATCCAAGCTAGGGTTCTCATATCCTCGACTCCTATTTATACTAAATATGTCGATCAAAAGAACCATCTAGAGGAAAATCATTCTAGAAGCGAAAGCTTCTATTATGTCTTCTTACATTTGACTTATTCTACCTTATTGCAAGGCCTTATTAATATTGACCTTTATTACATCCGAATATATTTTTCTACCTATGTGAGGGGTTAGGTCCCTAACATGTCCTCCCCCTTAAAAACAACCGTGTTCTCAAGGCTTGAGATGTGGAAATTGCTGCATAATGGTAGTTGGTTCCCAAGTGGAATTTGTTGGAGTTGTATATTTCCACTAGACTAACACTTCCTTGATGGTTCGTTGATGCAGGAGATGCTCATGCTGGTCCAAAACTACTTGTGGTTGTAGCCAAATGGATCCTTCTTCATCCAAATCGGGAAGGTTTTTTTGAATTTGGCACTTAGTTCCAATCACCTTCTTTAAGCATGAAACATGAAAAACATGATGTAGCTTAGAATGATTGGGCAAAGCTAAATGATAGGCCACTTGTCCCACACGCTCGAGAACGGTATAAGGACCATAAAATTTGGGTGCCAACTTTTGACAATGCTCAGCCTTGAGGGAATTTTTCTTGTAAGGTTGCAGTCGAAGAAACACCTGATCCCCTTCTGCAAATTGATGTTCATAGCGACCTTGATCTGCTTGTTGCTTCATGCAATTCTATGCCATGACCAAATTCTCTTTGATGGTATGGAGAATAGCCTCTCGAACTGTAAGCGTTTGGTCAACCGCCTGGACCTTCGAGACACCTAGTAAGTATGAGAGAACTGAAGGTGTATTTTGTCCATATACCGCTTCAAAAGGAGTCATGCAGGTATATGGTATGAAGTGTTGTAGCACCATTCAGCTAGGGGTAACCATTGAGCCCATTGATTTTGATTTTCCGATGAAAAACACCTCAAATATGTTTCCAAACACTTGTTGACAACTTCAGTTTGACCATCAGTCTGGGGATGATAAGCTGTGCTAAGATGCGATTGGGTGCCTTGTAGCTTGAACAGTTCTTGCCAAAAATTGTTGGTGAAAGTTGGGTCGCGATAAAAAATAATAGAATGCGGCATGCCATGAAGCTTGAAGACCTGATCCATGAAAAGTTGAGCCACAGTGGATGCTATCAATGGGTGTTGAATAGCACATAAATGAGCATACTTAGAAAGGCGATCAACAACAACCATGATGACTGATTTATTTCCCAATTTGGGTAAGCCTGTAATAAAATCCATAGAGATATCCCTCTAAATAGCAGGTGGAATCGAAAGCGGTTGTAGTGTGCCAAGAGATTTGACTATTTCTCCCTTGTTGCGTTGACACACATCACATTTAGAGACAAAATTACGAACTTCTTGTTTCATACCATTCTAGAAAAAAGAACGTTTGACCCTGTCATAGGTCTTGGTAAACTCAGAGTGCCCAGTTGTGGGTGTAGCATGAAGCTCAGAAAGTACCGTGGATTTATGTTTTGATTGTTTACTTAAATACAAACGGCCTTTGTATCGAAGCTCATCATGGAGCCAATAGTACCCTGGGGAAACTGGAGAATTGGACTACAATTTTTGTATCAGATGCAAACTTTTGGGATCTTGTAGCCATTCCCGGTGAACGGCTTGGAGCCAATTTGGTACAATGAAGGAGAGAGAAAAAAGGGATCCTTCATCTTCATATTTTCAGGAAAGTGCATCCGCAACCACATTGTCTTTGCCTTTCTTGTAAATGATCTCATAATCATATCCAAAGAACTTAGTCACCCATTTTTGTTGCTTTGGGGAGGAAATGCGTTGTTCCAAAAAATACTTGAGGCTTTGATGGTCTGTCTTAATTTGGAAGCATTTCCCCAATAGATAAGGGTGCCACAAATCAATGACATGCATAATAGCCAACATTTCCTTTTCATAGATTGATTTTCCCAGATTTTGTTCAGACAATTGTTTGCTGGTAAAGGCCAAAGGACGACCCTCTTGCATAAGGACAATGCCAATTCCTTTCCCTGAAGCATCACATTCCAGGACAAAGGTCTTTGTGAAATTAGGAAGGGCCAGGACTGGAGTTGTGAACATGGCCATCTTCAAGGTTTGAAAAGCTTGAGCAGCTGCTGGAGTCCAAGTGAAAGAGTTATTTTTTATGAGTGTAGTGAGCGGTGCTACAATCTTTCCATAATTCTTAACAAACTTGCGATAATAACCTGTTAAGCCTAGAAATCCATGCAAGATTTTGAGAGTCTTTGGGTGAGGCCAGACTTGCATAGCTTCAATCTTTTTAGGATCCACCCTGACGTCGTCCTTGCCAACCAGATGACAAAAGTACTCGACTTCTTAGGCACCAAAAGCACATTTAGACTGTTTTAGGAAAATTTGGTGCTGAGAGAGTAGATGGAGAACTCGATCCACATGAGAAACATGGTCTGTCTAGGTTTTTCTATATATTAGGATATGATCAAAGAAAACTAAGACAAAATGACGAAGAAAAGGATGGAAGACATGATTCATGAGGCTTTGGAAGGTGGAGGGGGAATTACGCAAGCCAAAGGGCATGAGAAAAGACTCATAGTGGCCCTCATGAGTTCTAAAGGAAGTCTTAGGAATGTCCACCTCTTTCATACGTATCTAGTGGTAGCCAGAATGAATATCAAGTTTAGTAAACAACTGGGTGCCACTCAATTCATCCAAGAGCTCATCAATGACAGGAATGGGAAATTTGTCTTTAATGGTGAGTTTATTGAGGGCACGGAAGTTAGGACACATGCGCCAAGAAAATTATTTCTTCAGGACCATGACAACAAGAGAAGAATAAAGGTCATACTAGGGTGGATAATGCCTACGTTAAGGAGTTCCTGAACCATTGTCTCAATTTCATTTTTTTGGGAAAAGGGGTGATGATAGGGACAAATATTGGGAGGAAGGCTTCCTGGTACAAGGGGAATGGAATGATCATGAACACCATGGGAAGGAGGGAGTCCCTGGGGAGTGGAAAAGACCACTTGATGTTTAGAGAGGATGGATTGGAGGTCTTGTGGCACCGAGGGTGTCTCAGTTGCTTGTATGGCATGGAGTTGGGAAATAACGCTAGAATGACCTTTTTTGAGCATCTTTTCCATGTGATGGGAACTATTGATCTTAGGTGAACCGACAATGATGACTTGGAACTTATATTGTTGACCCTCCTGGTCGAATTGCATAGTTAATTCCTTAAAATCCATGAGAATGGGACCGCAAGTCCTTAGCTAGTATGCACCCAACACAATGTCACAACCGCCCATGTCGATAGCAAACATATGAGATTTTAGGTGGTAGTCACCAATTTGGAGACACACATTTTCACAACGCCCTCCACATTTCATGGATCTGCCATTGGCAATCATGATTTGGAAATTGTTGACTGCATGGATGTAACAATGAGTTTCTTGGGCAATGCGGCGATGAATAAAATTATGGGTGCTTCCACTATCAACAAGAATGATGACCTTCCTATGCTTGATGTAACCAATTAGCTTGAGGGTTCGGGGAGCAGAGAATCCAGTGAGAGCATTTATGGAAATGATTGGTTCTACTTCGGGAGGGTCTGAGGGAGGGATTATGTCAGTGGTTTCAGGTGACTCAGACACAAGGGGAGTTTCAACATCCTCTTCCAAAATATCCTCCGAGATGGACATAAAAATGTTTTGTTCCTTACACTTGTGGCCCGAAAAATATTTGTCTTCACAATTATAACAAAGGCCTTTGAGTTGGCGTTCAACCATTTCAGCCATGGTCAATTTTTGGATCTTTAGTGGAGCAGAGGGAGTAGTGGGATTTACTGGTTTAGTGCAAGGAATAAAGGAGGGTTTCTGGTTTTGAGAAGATACAACCTGTTGTGATTCTTTATCTCTTTTAGTAGCCTCCACTCAAATCTGAGGCCGAGCCATGAGGACATGGGCACGAATCTCATCCTTGAGGCCACTGATAAAACATTCTAAGAAAAAGGCATCAAACATGCCCTCTGTCTGAAAATCCAGTCTCTCAAAAGTAGCTATAAAGTCTTGCACAGTTCCAGATTGTTTCAACTTTGTCAAACAACCTAAATGGTTGGTGTCAGTGTCAAAGAATTCATAAATCTCTGCCACAAAGTGTGTCCAAGCAATATACCCTTAATGAGAAGTTTTTTTCCATTGCCACCATTGCCAACATTATTGATCTAGATGGAGAACACCATACCGGAGTTTGGCCAAGTCATCTGTAATTCCGTATAAAGAGAAATAATGTTCCATTTGGGTTACCCAACTAGTGGGATCTGAGCCATCAAATTTGGTCACATCCACCTGCGGAAGGTATAGGTCATGCTGAAAGTGATGGGGCTGAAAATTATGGGAATGAGAGGAAGTTTCAGCTTTGGTAAGTAGAAGTGGGTCGGATAAAGGGTTATTTGCAGGGATATGCAACTTGGTGCAAATCATCGAAACGACAGATTCAAGATGGGTAGTCATGTCTTGTTTGAGTTCCTCGATTGAGGCAACAATGGAGGACTGTATGTTTGTATTGATGGTGGAAACATTGGCACTGAGTTGTTTCACTTCTTGTTGGGTCTCTGTGAAATTATATTGCAAGGTATTGAAGCGAGCTTCCAAGTCTTGGCTACGGGTATGGGCCATGATGACGAGGGAACCGAAACGAGGTGGGTGGCGTAAAATTTTTTGTTGAAAAATGATATGTATGAATGTGATAAGGGAGAAGAGATAAATCCAATGGAATAGGTATCAAATAATGGTGCAAAAATTTCCATACTTTTTCTATTTTTTTATTTTTTTACACCTGTGGAGTCATACTCCAGTGGGGGTGAAAGAATACCGTAGTGATGAAATGCCCAAATTCTTAACCAAGAAGAAATGTAATGTGATTTGGAAACCCAAACACAGTTGCGTGACAATAGATATTGTGTTTTTTAATTTTTGTTTCCGTCCCCAAGGGTTAGGTATTCAAGGGTTCTACAGACAATGGATTTCCCTGTGCTATAACTCTCTGATATACGTGCGGGGTCCAACAGTAGTACTCGACCCAATATATAAGGGCACCAACTAAGGAGGATAGACCATGCCCTTAGTCGTACTACCCGACTACCCAGGTAATAATATTCTATATGGATATTACATGTCATTCCATTTCCAGTGGTATGTGGAACGCCACATAACTCCTCACGGTTAGAGAGTTATGGTCATGAGAAGTTGGAGAACCCAGGTTTGGGTAATGGACCCAAGTTTGTTTGATGGATAATGGTATGAGTTTTGATATATTTTAAGGTAACAATATTCTATATTTATAGTACATGTCATTCCATTTCTGGTGGTATGTGGAACGCCACATAACTCCTCACGGTTTGAGAGTTATGGCCTTACGAAGTTGGAGGACCCTCATATGTCATCTAGAAGCCCCAAAAGGTCAAAGTAGTCAAAGTGGCTTAAGAGATTTTATAAGGTAAATAATAAAGTGAAGTGATGAGTGTACTATAATTCAAAGTGAATACAAAATAAATTA
>SNQJ01S0213809.1:0-15703 GCA_010110895.2 Picea sitchensis | reverse complement strand
TAAAATAGGGTTGACTCATGTACACGTCTACTGGGTATCTATTTGTGTTTGTGTCTTACAACTTTGTCCATACTCCTATTCATTTTTTTTTAATATTTAAATATTCAATCTTTTCTATATTTGAAAATTACTATCAAATATGTCCTAGTGGGAATCTAGTTGACTTAATGTCATACAACTTTATCCATCTCCTATTCAATTTTTTTTAATACTTAAATATTCAATCTTTTTTATATTTGAAAATTACTATCAACTATGTCCTAGTGGGAATCTAGTTGACTTAATGCCATACAACTTTATCCATCCTAATGCATTTGTTATTTCCCTCTCTATTATAAAATCGTTTAAACACTATATTTAATATATAGTGAAAAAGGTAGCATAAGCTA
The DNA here is from genome assembly GCA_010110895.2 of Picea sitchensis. Lineage (NCBI taxonomy): Eukaryota > Viridiplantae > Streptophyta > Pinopsida > Pinales > Pinaceae > Picea > Picea sitchensis. Next base: position 15,314 of record SNQJ01S0213809.1, on the reverse strand, counting down.
AAGAAACAATTTAATTATGCATAATATAAGAAAAAAAAAATTGACCACTTTTAATTATTTCATGTAATACGACTGTTGTGAATTATTAATATGAAGTTGAAATGTCATAACACAGATTTATATTTATATGCACTCCTTTATGTAAAAGGACATAAGGAAAGCCTTTAATATATACCCCAGATGAAGTTGCATTGCGAACGTTTATTTATATATATATATAATTTGACTTTTTCTCCAACCAAATGGATTTGGAATTGGAATTGGAATTGGAATAGGAATAGGAAGGCTAAATGTTCATTTTTTATTTAGAAATAGTCATTGTTATCAAGATTGTTATCAAGATTGTCAACAAGATTTTCAAATGTGTAAGTATATCAATTTTTTTCAAATTTAGGGGAATCAGTAATTGATTAATATTATTTGAATTAAATTCAGGTTAAATTTTTTTTTTTTTAGATTTAGAGGAATCGGTAACTAATTTAGGTGGACATCGGTGGCCGCCCACCTATTCCACTGACTCAAATTACAGTTTCCATCTTGGTAGTTTTTTCTACATTTTTTCAGGTCCCAAACTTCCGGGGCCATTTTGAGGCCCTAAACGGCATCTGTTTGACTTGACAGCACCCACTAGTTTCATGTTGGGATGTATTGAGTTGATCATAATGTGTACTCCTTGGCTAGACCTTTTCGACGGGGTACCAAAGGCCTCAAACAAAGATCATATACACAAGTTGTGCCTTTAAGAATTTGATGTATCAACTATCCCTATTGGGGCCCACAAACCTTTTGGAGTTTCATCTTTTGGGGTTAGGTTTTGGATGTTTAGGGTTTTCTCATTTATGCATTATGTTAAAAAGGCATTTGGAGCCTCATTATAATCATCCTATTAGGAATGAGCGTAGCCGTCACATCTTTCTTCGGAGATAAACTACCACCATTCTAGCTAGCTTGTGTGCTTTGCATTTTACACTTTTTTGGATTCCAGATAGTCATTAATAGAATTTGAGTTTTACTGTATTATTTTGTTCCTTGCAATATCTTTGTGTATTTCCTTTTTATATCTCTATTATATTTCTTCCTTCATGTCATTCTCAAAATAATATGAATCAGTGGTGTTAGAGCAGTCTGCTCCTTGTCGTTCTTAGTGCATGTCCCCGACGAGGTCAAATTATAGAGAGTTGGGTCTTGAGCTTGTTTCTCTTGAGGAAAACTACGCTCACCCACCCAAGAAACCTCCCATGGTGGAAGAAAATAGGGACAACAGAGCAGGAGATATTATCAAACTATTTCTCGAGGAAGCCCTCGCATGACAAAAGAACGAGATGATGGATAATTTCCCCAAGATCGTTCGACGACTACCAACAACAATAAAGGAACCTTCAACCATCAGTCACTTTGGAGGTGTGATTCCCTTTAAGGTACAAGTTAAATTTTATATTCCTTTATTTGAAGGCTAGATATATGTCGATGCTTTGGAGAAATGGTTAAGTCTACTAGAGGTTTATTTCTCTGTCCAAAAATTTTCCGACAATGGAAAAATCACCTTTGCACTCCTTAAGTCCCTTCACCATGCCAGTGATTGGTGGGATAATTATTGTGAACAACATGTCGAGGATGAGTCTGCAATTTTTGGGACAGGGCCCACTTCGGTGGATTTTGTTGATTCTCTCAAGGAGCAATACTACCCTGTTGGAAACTATGATGACCAATACATGAGATGGACAACTCTATGTCATGAAAGAGACCATATGGTTCCAGAGTACACCAACATCTTCCATACCTTGCACACAAATTTTGGTATTAAAGACTTCGAGCGACACTCGGTTTTAAAGTACCACAGTGGCTTACACAGGTACATCCAAATACATATGGAGTTCCTAGACATATCCTCATTGGGAGATGCTTATCGATATGTTGTAAAGATCAAGCAAAAGTTCAAGCAAAATAATTAGTGAGATTTCGGTTATGCAAACCCATTGTAGAAGAATCCCAATAAGGGTGTCCCTAACTCCCATGGAAAATGACAGAGCAAGTATGGCTAGTCCTAGGAAAACTAGTTGAAGCCACCAACAAAGAAGGGTAATGGGAAGTCGAAGAAGGACACTAGAAAATGGTGTGAGTTCCAAAAATACCTTAGTGAAATATTGATGAATGTCGCTCAAAAAATTCATTATTGTCTGAGACAAAAGCCTCAGGGTCAGATGTTGAATCAAATCTAATTTAGATCTAGAAAAGGGAAAAATGATCATTGACATAGAACCCAGTGTCACCATCACTACCACAAAATTCCATCTAGAGGAAATAGAGGAGCCTGAAGAAGGCAAGCACCTATTCCACTCACAAATGTGGGTGAAGGGGACCCCACTCTATTTGATTGTTGATAGAGGTAGCTAGAAGAACCTAATCTTAGTAGAGGTCATCAAGAGGTTGAACTTGACAACAATGCCACATCCTCATCCATACAACATTGGTTGGCTCAGCTAGGGATGGGATATCTGCATCAGTTAACAATGTCACCTACACTACAACATCAAACCCTTCAAAGACGAGGTATTGCGTGATGTTTCCCCCCTTGAAGTTTGTGATGTTTTGTTAGGACAATCATATATGTGGAAGCATCATGTTATTTATGAATCTAGGCCCTATAGTGTCATTAATACTTTGGGAGATCAAGTCTACAGGGTACCAGAGGTAGTCCCAATTACAACGGTCTCTTTGATCTCCACGAAGAAGTGTAGAAAGGTGGTCTCTCAGGATGATATATTTGTCTTCTTTATGGTTCGGTTGAAAGGTGAATGAAATTTCACTACAACTACCAAAACTTCTACATGATGTCTCTCTACACAGCAGCAACAGGTGGACAAGATAGTAGAAGAGTACAAAGACATATTTTCCTCGCGTATCGGGGTGCTTGTGCACTGTCAGTTAAAGAACTCAATTGATTTAACACCCGATGCTCCTCTTCCTAGTGAAATTGTGTATAGGAGTTCTATTATGGAGAATGAAGAAATCAAATGCCACATCCAAGAGATAATTCTGAAGGGCCACATCAGACCAAATTTCTCACCTTGTAGGAGACCAATTGTTTTGGTACAGAAGGATGGTACATGGTGACTTTGTATTGATTACAAATCCCTGAACAATATCATAGTCAAGAAACAGTACCAATCCCCTGGATTGATGATCTTCTTGATCATCTCAAGGGAGCCAAGTTTTTCAGTAAGATTGATATGAAGTCATGCTACCACCAAATGTCGATTGAAAAAACTAATGTATGGAAGAAAACATTCAAGTCTAAAGAAGGTCTCTTCGAGTGGTTGGTCATGCCTTTTGGCTTGACTAATTCCCTAGCCACATTCATGTGGATGATGGATGACATCCTCATCTTCAACAAATCTTGAGAGGAACATTTGAATCATATTCAACAGGTCTTGGGAACCATATGACAACACAAGTTATATGCCAACTTGGATCACAACTGAGGCCACCACCAAGCTCTTCTTTGAACATGTTTGGGTTCATTTTGGGCTCCCACGAACCATTATCTCATATTGCAATAGTAGGTTCCTGAGCACTTTTTGGTCTAGCCTATGGTCGATGATGGACATGAGGCTGACCAAATCGACTTCCTTCCAACCAAAGACTGATGGAAAAACAAAGGTAGTCAACATTATGATTTTCCATATCCTGAGGATGTACAATTCCAAACACCCATGCACATGGGATGAAATATTTCCTTATGTTCAACATAGCTACAATAGATCCCTCCACAACTCTATTGGCCACATCCCTTTTCAGGTCTGCTTGGGGTTCCAACCATTGGCCCCCATTAATGTAGCTCTACCCATTGAAACTGCACAGGAAGAGTCCTCTCATGCTCAGACTGAGTATGATAGAGAACCCTATTTTTTTTAGTGAATCCCACACATCCAACAACAAGTTCATGATATTTTGCAGAAATCCAATGCCAAGTACAAGCAGTGCCACGATCAACATCAGGTACCACACAAGTTTTGGCTGGGAGATAAGGTATGGTTTCATTTGCAGAAAGAGCACCTCAAAATACCTCATTAGAAGTTATTCCCACTCTGATATGGGCCTTACACCATTACCAAGGTTATGGGTGACAATTTTTTTGAATTAAGTATTCCTCCTTTCCTTGGATTGCACTTGGTATTTAATGTGGAACTGCTTCGACCATATTTTCCACCTCTCCTGGACACTTCAGACATGAATAAGCACTTGGCTCCAACATAAATCAATCCTAACTGCAATCAACATGAGTCATTTGATCGAATCATGGACACCAATATGAAGGGCACCCACCAACAGAACATCCAACTCTATCAGGTCGTCAAAGTAGGGTGATTTCTTCATCAGAGCAATTGGCTCACCAGGAGTTATATTTAGTAGAGGTTTCTCCATATGATGGAGGAAATTGATGCAATGGATACCATTACTTCCTAAGGGGGGAGGAATAATCTAGGTGTACATCGGTGGTCAACCACCTATTCCACTGGCTCAAATTACATTTTCCATCTTGGCATTTTTTTCTATAGTTTTTCAGGTCCCAAAATTTCAGGGTTGTTTTGAGGCCCTAAATGATTTTTTTTTACTTGGAAACACCCCATAGATCCTTTTTGGGATTTATTGGTATATTCAAAATTATTAATATAAAGTTTAAATGTCATGGATAACACATATTTATATTAATATGCACTCCTTTATGTAAAAGGACATAAGGAAAGCCTTTAATATATCCCGAGATGAAGCTGCATTATGTGTGTGTGTGTGTAATTTGAATGTTTCTCCAACCAAATGGAATTAGAATAGGAATGCTAATTTTTCCTTTTTTCTTTAGGTATGTAGTCATCATTATCAATATTTTCAAATGTGTAAGTATATCATTTTTTTTTCAAATTTAGGGGAATGAGTAATTGATTGATATTATTTGAATAAAATTCGGGTTCAAATCTAGATTTTTTTAGATATATAGGAATTGATAATTGATCTAGGTAGATATAAGTGGCCTCCCATCTATTCCAATGGATCAAATTATAGTTTCCATCTTGGCAGTTTTTTTCTGCAATTTGTTTGGTCCCAAACTTTTGGGGCTGTTTTGAGGACCTAAACAATATTTTTTGACTTAGTAGCGCCGAATAAATCCCTGTTGGGATGTATTGGGTTGCTTGGAATGCGTACTCCTTGGCTAGAGATTTCTTATGGGGTACTGAGTGCCCCCAAAAAAGATCATATGAAAAAGTTGTGCCCTTGGGAAGTTGACGTATCAACTACCCCCATCGGGGCCCACAAACCTTTTGGTGTTTCATCTTCCTGGGTTAGCGTTTTTGATGATTGGGTTTTTCACATTTATTCTTTATATTAAAAATAAATTTGGAGCCTCATTGTAATCAACTTCTTGAGAATGACACATCTCTCTTCAGAGATAAGCTACCACCATTATAGCTAGCTTGTGTGCTTTGTATTTTACAGTTTTTTGGATTCCAAATAGTCATTAATAGAATCTGAGTTTTACTGTATTAATGTGTTCCTTGCAATATCTATGTGTATTCCTTGTTATACATCTGTTATATTTATTCCTTCATGTCATTTTCAAAATAATATGGACTAGTAACTTATCGGGATTATCTAGGAGAGGCCTAAGTTAAAATCCGACTAGCTGCCACTATATCCCCTAGGCTAGTCCCAACATCCCACAAGCCAATGCCTAGCAGGAAACTTATGTATTAGCAAGGATCGAGACATGCCAAAGCCCAAAAGGGTGGTAGCTCTATCCTAGGGGGATTCTACCCTTCTATCCTTATCACAACGGGCCAACATGTCCACTTTGTGGAAATTGAACCTAGGAGGGGAGGATAACAAACATGTTACCCAACCACATGAGCTATGAACTTGGGATCAGGTTCGAATCCACTTAACTGCGACATTAAATTTAGGTTAGAGGATAGTAACCAAAAATCCAATACCTAACATGAATCTCATGTTTCAACTTAGGGTTGAGAAATCCTAAAACACCTCAAAAAGCATATCTATTATGGGGGTGCATACCCTTCCAACCAAGCTATAATGGGTGACATGTCTCATTTGGGATTTGAATTAAGGTGAGGAAAGTGCAAAAATTGCCTCCCAATTTATCAGATTATTTCCCCTCAACTATACCATTATATGTATTAATGATTGTAACTTGAAAATAATTTAATTAATTATTGTTGATATTGTTGGTCATTTTACTAGTTGTAAGATGCAAAGTAGTAAAGCAATAGGGGTGTCTTCTTGGTAGGAAGTTGTAATACTTTAGTTTTGACTCCTAAAAAATAATATATTGAATTATGTATTGTTTGTATGATGTGATTTATGTGATAGTATTCAAGCTATATATATTAGACATGTAGATAGATCTGCCTATGCTTTGTGCTTATTAGACATGTAGATCTATATTAGACATGTAGATAGATCCTATACAGAGTAGATAGATCTGCCTATGTTTTGTGCTTATTAGACATGTATGAATGTGCTTAGTGCTGATCTACCAGATCTGATCTGTTTTACTATGGCTAAATGTTGAAATACCTTAGAACTAAGTGAATCTTGTGATGCTTTGTGCTATCTGCGAAGTAGAGTAATGGTTGAATATTGATAATCTATCGGTGCTAAGTGCTCTATAAACAATATAATCACAGATCTGTGTTCCAACTAAGGTTGCATACACTTGAGTCCTGCAACCACCCCTGCCTCTACATCGGGTGAGACCTCATCTGCTTCGTAGGTGTTACCAAAAGGGTCGGTAGTTAGGGCTTTGTTGGTGCACTCTTGAGCATTGAACCCTCAAGAAAGCTCTGTGCGTAGAGATGTTCCCTAGTTCACAATATTCTACTTGATCTGTAAATATTTGTGCTAAAGAAAGAAGGTTAGATCTGAAAGAAAGAAGGTCAGATCTGTAGAGAAGAAGCAAAATCTGAAAGCTTTGTGCTCCAAGGAAGGTAAAAGCGAGAAGTTCCGATTGAAAGAGGTAAGATATGTAAACTTTGTTCTCTATTAAAGGTAAGAATAGTTAAAGAAGTCTTAGATCTGAAAGATTTGTGCTCTGTTAAAGGTAAGAATAGTTAAAAAAGTCTTAGATTTGAAAGACTTGTGCTCTATAAAAGTAAGATAGGTGGAAATTTTTGTTTCTAGAGTATGGATCTAGGTATATCTAATAGGTTTTGTCCTAGTTTGAAAGATAGGGTGTTAATGGATGAAAAAGGGTTTGATATGAATAGATCTACTAAGAATGATGAAATATATGTTATACCTATGCATAGAAAGAATGTTTGGACTAACAAATGGATGCAGGATCCTAGAAATAATTGGTTGCAGGTTAACTCCTATGATCCTAGTGCATAGTATAAAGGGATCTGGGGATGATTTAAAAGAAAGAGAGGATTGACCCTCTGTTACAGTTGCAGAAGACCAGGACATCTTGCTAAGGAAAGCCTTGGAAGAAGACCTAGTTGTCTTTGTTGTAAAGCTATGGACCATGAAGTGTTGGATTGCCCTAGAATGATCGCTAAGCTTGAAGGAATGAATCTGAATCAAGAAAACCCTAATGTAGATCCAGAAAAGGAAGAACCCCATCCATAATCAGAGAAATTATTGATACAAATGAAAGAGACCCTAAATAACCACCGACATGTCAGATTATCAGAGATTTTCAAAGAAAAGGAATGCATTGAAGAAAGAATATGGGACTTTGACATTGGTTGTGTTCTTGATGAAGAGACACAAGTGAATATTATGCCAGAAAGAACTTGGGAAGATATAGGGAAGTCTTATATGATCCCTTCATTAGGAGGAATAGGACTATTCAGAAGGAAGATGGTAAGTTTATGTGGGAGGCTTTCTTAGATATCTATGACTGTCAATGGAACTTTGACAAAGGAAGATTTTAATATTATCAAATGTATTGAAGACAACACCCTATTTACCATGTTACTAGGGAAACCTTGGATTGAAAGAGATCAATCTAGATGAAAAGAAGAAGAAGAAGCCTTGGAACATAAGAAACAAGAGTTAAAAGATTTCATGACCAGAAAGATCGCTCAATTGATTAAAGAACAAGAGAACGAATCAAATCTATTTGACCCTAGAGACTCCGATGTCGAAGCTGCAAGACCACTAGAATACCCTCAGAATACTAAAGTACTTACTCCAGAAGAAGAAGAGATGTTAACCCTGAAAGATTCTCAACAACGTGTAGTAACCATATCTAAAGAAGATAAGAATCAGAATGGAAAGAAGAATACTGAGACAAAGCTCACTGAAAAGAAGGCTAGAAATCTAAGTAAGAAGAGGGCTAAGATTGAAAAATTACATAATGTTTTAGAGGGAGCCTCACAGAAGGAAAATTTGCAGAATTTGAGCTTCGTCGAGATATCAGAACAACGACATAGGTCACTTCGCTGTGGCGAAGAAATATAGCCATTGGGGATGATATATCTGTTCGACTGATGCTTCGAATAGATGGGAAAAAGATTATGGCTCGCCACCTGACCGTTGGACTGCGCCATAATGAACAGAAAAAGAGTTAACGAAGCCTCATACTCGTTGCAAGCAATATGTTGTTGATTTTCCTATTTATCCTGTCGCACCATGCATGAAGAACACCTTTTCCAAATCAAGAATTAGAGCTCGCAACCTTGGTTAATATTGTCCAATGATCATTACGCCCTTACTCTCCATCTTATTTTCATGTCTACATTACTTCGTGAACCTGATATTATTAACCCCGAGCGTGTATGTCTGAGGAGCTTAACGCACTTGAGGAATATGCGAAGGAAGTACTCATTGATCTCAGGACCCAGAAATTCATGTTGAAAACAAGGATGTTTGTAGGTGTGCAAGCATCATCGACAAGAGGACTCCAAGCTTCTCCATCAACTTCTTGCAGAGCAAGAACTTCCAGAATCACGACAGAGATGAGAATGAAGCATAGAGACGACCTCACGAATGCTAAGTTGATTCCAAGAATCTTACCTACATATATACCTCCTCTGAGTGGCGTAGTGAATAGAGATAGTGTACCTAGAGATTTTGACTATGCCTTGGTCACTGCGTACCTCCCAAAAGGGATACACGCAGTTCGCACAGACCAGGATAAAATAGCAGCGCTGAAGTTTAGTGACTTCAACCTTGGAGACCGTAAATCTTACAGTATGCTCACCTCGAATAAGTATTTGACCAGGATGAAAGGAAAGAATTCAAATATTATCCCCTAGCCTTGGACCCATAACCTCGCGTAGTCTACCCTGCTTAATGTTATGAATATCCCTCACTTTGGATGATGTCAAGAAGTTAACACATGTGTTAAGTTGTTTTTATCCTGTTACCATGGAGGATATTTATGGCTGAACTGACGTATCACAGTGGATCCAACCTTGATCCATCAGATCACCGGGCTGAGCATGCAAGGCCCTGACCCACATGATTTTTACCCTGGAAAGACCACAGATCGAGCCTTAGCACAGAATATAAAAGAGACTTATGGCGATGTTGAGAAGTGCACACATGGCTACAAGGTATCTTCTATTCAGAATGACGCAGTACGCATCGCCTGTCAACTGATTGCAGGAAAGTTAGTTCGCAAGAACCGACCAACTCAAGTCACTGGATTCATAGTAGACCTCGCGAGAAAGTGTGCGGAGGGCCTATAGATGAATTGGGCACAATACTTGGTAAACCAGCTGGAGCTTGACTACAGAGAAGCCCAGGACCAAGGATATGAGTTCCATTTCAGTTGTCTCTTGGTCTTGACTTCTTTCATTGCATGGGAGATGTCGGAAGGTGAGACCTTCCTGGACATTGAGACATTTGAACCATTGGCCACGAAGTTCAGTACCCTATGGCACTCAAACGATATGAATAAACAATGGAAGTAAAACTTTGTGTTTCATTCATATTATAATCAGTTGAAAGTAGTTATCCATTCTACACCGCGCATCACTCCGAACACCCTCTACAGGTTTCGGCCCTTGATGAAGTTCAACGCAGACAGACACTTTCTCTACGTCACAATGCACGCTGACGAGCACAAGAAACAGTTATAGTCCTATTATAGATTAAAAAAAGAAGATCTAGAGGATATCACAAAGGAATGGTTGGTGGACCTCCTTGTTCCAGTTGACCCTGCAGATATATATGATGTAGACAGTCCAGAAACTGCACAGGATCTACTCAGACCTAGCATGTGACAGAAGATCAACGAAGTGAAAGACTTAAGCAGTTCCTCGGTGCAGAATTATTCCACCACGCCAGAGAAAGAGGGTGATGGTGAAGAGTTAGAAGAAGTCGAATAGAAGTGCAAAGACGAAGCAAATATTTTGAAGAAGAGGAAGGGTTCACCTCATAAACCTTTTTCCCGAAAGAAGTCCAAAGCTCCTGTGACTAAGTTGCAGACCACATTGACCCCAAATGACTTCAACTTCATCGTCGCAGCTCTGAATGATGTTTCTATGGAGATAGTAGAGAAGCAAGAGATTAAACAAAATGAGATGTACAGTCGGATCGAGCTAGAGCTTCAAGGAGTGCAACAGGCACTTCAGTCGAAGAACACAGTCTCCACTGCGCCCTTGTCAGTGAGAACACCAAAAGTAGAAGATGAGCCAACTCAACTCCACCAAATCGTGAATTCAGTCAGGGCTCGACTTTGAAAAGCAAAAGATGAAGCAGAACAAGCTACTCAGGCTTTGACACAAGTACAGGGAGTACTTGTAGAACAGCACAGTGCTGCAGAAAAAGAAAAGTGTGCTCTCCAAGCAAAGTGGAATGATGAGAAGGCACAACTACAACAAGGAAAGGAACAATTGTTGGTGGAGCAAATGGAAGTAAAGGAAGTGATCAATAGATCAATTCACTCAGTGACAGTCATTATGGTAAAGATCGAAGAAAGAATCCCATAGTAGGTGGCACAGCTTGAAGAAGTGATCTAGAAGCTCCAGCAGTGCATTGCAGATCTAGAGCTTTGTGCAGTACCTAAGACCCCACAGGAGATCAGAGACCAAAGAGAAATAACTTCCCACAGCGCAGTTGACAGACTAAAATCTCTTTCCTTGGAGTGCAAGAAGCTGAGTAGCTGCAGTGCCCAGACATATGAGAACCTCACTGAGAACCTAGAGTTGTATAAATTGGAGTTGTCTCTCTAGGAGGTGAAGTATGGAGATGAAAATCTACAGACGTAGTTGAAGGCCCTATCACTCGTAGAAAGAATGAAGAGATCTCATGAGAAGCGCATGACCCAACAATAGATCCATACGATCCAAAGAAAAGTGATGGAAGTGACTCAACGACTTCAACCGGTGCAAGATAAGGCATGTCAGCTGTTCACAGAGGTTGAAAGCCGAGGAGCAGAGATAGAACAGGTTGTGAGTGCAGTAGAACATCACCTAGAGGGACCCATTAATGACACACTCATCCATGAGTTTTTTGAGAAAGAGGTCATAGAACAATAGTAGGTCGAAGCATCTTGAGCCAAGATCAAGGCATTCGAGGCAGAATTGATCAGACCAGAGTGACTTAGGATGAGTCACAGGTGAGTGTTGGGGGCATGTTGGCCCTTGACCAAGGTTTGGGAGATACTTGGTCATGTTTGAGCATTTTTGGGACTTCAACAGCCTATCAAAGATGGAGCGCCAGACAAAGCGAAGATTGTAGAATCTTGACCCACTTTTGCATCCTTTTTAGGTTTTTGAGATAATGTAACGGGAATGGGATGTCGGTCCATGGGCTTTGCCCATGTTTAGGCCTATTTTTTATGTATAAATAAGTAAGTTAGGCGATGTAATTAGTAGAGTACATCTATGTGATGGTACATATTTCTATGTGTAAGTGATCTATGTGATTGAGTAGGCTCTATGCATACTGTTGAACTTGCAGTGTTAAGTGCGAGTGTTTGTAAGAGACTGGGTGCTTAGATACTCAGGGAAGGAGGATCTAGTGAGGTGCACAGATCTCATGTCCTATGCAGAGTAGGGTTTTGGTGGCTTTGTGCTTGTAACCTATTTGACTGAAGACAATAAAGAAGAAGATTCGGTGGACGGAGCCCCAGGGTGGGGGTGAACCACGTAAATACTGTGTGTTATGATTTGAGCTTCAACTTGATGTGTTTATCCCCTCTTTCGCTAAGTGCTTGGACATGTTTAGATAGATCTGCCTATGCTTTGTGCTTATTAGACATGTATGAATGTGCTTAGTGATGATCTACCATATCTGATCTATTTAACTATGGATAAATGTTGAAATACCTTAGACCTAAGTGAATGTTGCGATGCTCTGTGTTATCTGTGAAGTAGAGTAATGGTTGAATATTGATAATCTATTGGTGCTAAGTGCTATGTAAGCAATATAATCATAGATCTGTGTCCCAACTAAGGTTGTAGACAATTGAGTCCTACAACCAACCCTGCCTCTACCTTGGGTGAGACCTCATCTGCTTTGCAGGTGTTGCCGAAAGGGCCGGTAGTTAGGGCTTTGTTGGTGCGCTCTTGAGTGTTGAACCCTGGGTTTTCCCCTGTGCCAACAAGCATTGAGTCATGAAAGTGATTTTAATCTTTGTTTTCTTGGTCATTTAGCATAATTTGATGTCACATTAAGTCAAGTCATTCTCACTTCTAAGGGTCAATTCTAAGTTGTCCAGGTCACTCGCGGGTCATTATAACCCATCATTACATTTCAAAACCTGAATTGACATCTATCTTATGATTATTCCTCATGAAGACTGGTTTGCAGCGCAAAGCACTATTTTTACATTGAGTGCGCTAACAACTGAGCCTCAGTTTGTAGCGCAAAGCACTATTTTTACACTGAGTACGCTGACAGCTCATGTAAAAACTTTATTTTGAATTTTTGAGCCATTTCAGGTGGAAAAGGTATATCAAAAGAAGTTTTTAGAGCCTCTTAAGCTATCATTGAGTCTTGGGATCTTCTTACAAGGTTGCAGCCCGTCATCAAAGGAAAATTACTAAGGTTACTAAGTTGAAGAAGGATGTCAAAAAGAAAGATACACAAAGAGCATAGTTGGTGAGCATGTATAAGGATAACCTCAGCTTAAGGTCAAGCACAAAGAGGATGTTTTGATGATATGAAGAAACTAAAGTAACACAAAAATGTATATCACATAAATACTTTGTTTTAGGGTTTGTGTTGATGGACTGGCCAAAGGGATATTATGTATACAAACTCAACATTTTTTTAAGTGTTCTTCAGAGTACAGGGTATTCACTTTTCAAGCAACAACTCCAAAGGCATTGAGCACTTGTCTATAACATTGGAAATATGATATTTTGATATCAAACTTTAGTTTTGCAAAATGAAGTATAAAGAGGCCTAAATGATAAAAATTGAGGTTCTCAGGTTTACATAGGTTATCCTATGAATTATCAGGTCTAAAGAGACCACTTACAACCCTCAATTCACCTTCAAAGTCATTTCTTCATGCACAAAGGTCAAAAAAGCCATCTACAACTAGTTGGTAGAGCAAAACAATTTTTTCCTATGTATTGCGCTACAAACTCTCCAAACTTCACAAATTTTGGTCAAAAGGTCAAAATTTGACTTGGAAAGAGGATTTTTGGGTCAAGGTGGCCACATATAAGATCACCCCCCATCAAATAATGTAGGTGGCACTTCATTTCCTCAATGGGAACATTCTAGGGATCGAATCCTAGATTGTAGGAATATGACTAGATTTTGGAAATCTGTGTTTTCATGTTTTAGTCATCTTTTTTGGACATAGATTACTATGATATGAAAATGTATTTTTGGAAAGTGAGAGAGGTTTTTCACAAGAACGAGCTCATCTTAAAAAAACTCTCTCAGTGTTTCAACAACTGTTTTGAGTTCGGAGATATGGGTGAATATTTGAGAGGAATATTTCCAGAAATTGTATACTCTGTTTTTGCTAGCCACCTCACAAATTCGGATTTGAGTTGGATATCTTCAAAAAACCAAATATAGGTGAATAATTTATGAGATCCATATTGATGAGGGGATCAAATTTTGCTCAAATATTCAAAGTTCTCAGAATCGCTTCAAATTGGACGAGAGTGTAGGCCTTGTCGTTGCGAACCCAATGCAACTCGTTTGGGTTCAAACAGACGTCGAGAGCGAGAGATATCACGTTTTGTTCGAAATGACACACAGGAAAAAAATGGACGCTGACTGTACAGTCCGTACGGTTGCTGACGTGGCAGTCCGTATGACACGTGGCAAGGCTGAGTGACATACAGTTGGCATATGGGTGTTTGACACGTGTCATTCTGGTGGCTAATGGTATGTTGACACGTGGCCCAATCCATGGTCGCCATGTGTCACTTGTTGATTGGTTTAAAAGCTTTGCAACTGGCAGGACTCGATCCCGCGACCTCCGGGCAGGGGAAGCGACTTGGGAAGGGTCGCTAACCGGCGCGCCACCACATGAACCTTATTATATATATGACATACAATATATTTAAGTTCGAATTATTGTTATGTTGGCGTGGGGGTCCGGGCCGGGGCTTAGCCCCAGCCCGTGGTTCCAACGATGTATATATGTGACCGTTGGTTAAACAAATGCATGCAGATATGTATTCAAAATAGAGCCCAAGCCCTAGTCGTATGTGTCATACCACATAACCTTTGGCTATGTTGTGGGCGCGCGTGTGGTTGTATATTTGGTTCGAATGGTTGTGTAACCAAAACTACCTGCTACTTGTTACTTTGCTATTCGCCTATGGAATAGAGCCCCATTTGAAATTGCGCGTGGTCACATGACCATATGAATTTGGCCTTGGCGGTTAGGGGCTGGCGCACCCATAACCGTCCTACAGTTCTCACCGTTTGTGCGGTTGCATCCGGTGTTGGGTTTTTACGCTTTAAATTACGTGTGGGCTAGGTTGAGCCAACAAAGGTGCAATTTGTAGATGCAGAGACAACAAGCTTGAAGGGGGGACTTCCAGGAAGCCTAACTTCTTCAATTTTTGGCCAAACGATGTGCCGAAAAAGCCCAGCTAGGGGTTTTTGGACGTTCTGAAGCCATTGGAGTAGTCTATTTGGCAGTTTGATCATTGTAAAGAACATTTTTGAGAACTTTGAGAAAATAATACAAATGATCCATTGAAAGCTGGACCAGGAGATGTAGCCCAAGAGAGGGGTGAAATCCTTTATCATTTGTTGTGTTATGTGTTTTATGTTCATTGATTATGTTTCTATTTATATGCATCTTGAATGAGTAAATCCTATTAATGATGTGTTGCAAAGTTGATCCATTTTCTTTTAACACATAA
>SNQJ01S0213806.1:5376-15703 GCA_010110895.2 Picea sitchensis | reverse complement strand
TGCTTCCATCCAGTTGGTGCTGGAATATTCAGGGAGTTGGTGCTTCCTTCTAGTGGGTGCTAGAGAAACCAGAGAGTTGGTGCTCTCAAACAAGTTGCAGCTTATAAAACAGAGGTTGCAGCCTCACATTGAGTTGGTGCTCAATTATAGATGATGTACAGAACTTAAAAGACTGCCTATCATTTCGAATAAGAAGAGGTTTTCTCCCTTTATGGGTTTCCTTGTGAAAAATCTGTCTCTGTGTATACTTTATGTGTGACTGTTGTTCTTTACCTTTACTGTCCATATGCTATATATTGTTGATGACCACATGAAGAAAGATTAATAATGTTTTAACAGAATTAATATTGTTTAAGCTCACATACAACTGATTCACCCCCCCTCTTAGTTGTATTAATAATTTCAACATCAATTTCCTCGCTAATGGAAAATGCAATTGATTTCCCCTTGCTTCTAATAATTCTGTGAGAGAGCATGAGAAAGGCGAAGCCAAAAATTCAATAAAGTTCTAGTTGACGTAGAGACTATCGTTATAAAGTTAGTTGAGTTAGTCAAGTCAACTTGTATATCAGTCGAGTTGCGTCCAGTCGACTCTAATTCTAGTCGAAAAGAAAACAAGTCGGTAAATCTAGTCAAGTCACAAATGAAATTTATAGAAAGGAGGGGGTTAAATGTGCATATTCTTCGATAAGGGTTAAAAGAGCAACATGAAGACAATATTGATGAGCAACAGAGCATGATGAACATGTCAGCAGAGGTTAAGGGCATCCAAGAGAGACATATTTTCATAGACACACACACATGGAGAGATAAAAATAAAATATGATGATGAGAACATCAAATTGATTGATCCCCTAATTATAAGAGTTTCATAATAGCTTTTGGGTCGTGACAAAAAAATAATGGTATAAGTGGCCGATGGCACAAAACCTCATTGATCCCCTATAACTAATCCTCCAAGAGAAACAACCTAATAGAACACGTGAGTGTCTAGGTCTAAATTGAATGACCGACTTGACAATAGTAGCAGTCGGGGCGACTCTTGATGAGGCACGCAGAACATGGAGATCAAGGAAACAAGACCTGTAATATATAGTCACTTAGATAAAGTAGAGACTAATCACAGTAAACCTTGTATACGTCTATCACCCTATCCAACTGGCGGTTGTTGCGGCTGAGTTACCTATCCATACATGTATGCATGGGTGGTACACAATGAGGATACTTCTATAGCAGTAGAGACCCATAACATTGGTGCAAGCTTGCTCGAGACGAGCAAGGAATTGAGTGCGGGGGAGATGTTGAGGGGGCCTCTTAGGCCCTAATAGCCATCACATATATGTTATTAGACATTAGACTACATGATAATATGTAATAAGTGGACAAAGCTAAGTAAATTTCTATAACAAGCGATAAATGTAACTAAATAAAGGGTTAGTTGGAGCGGGTGCAACCACTCCAACCATCCATCTATTGTATAAATAAACCTAAATATGGAATACAAAGGTGGATTGGAATTCCTTCCCTAAATTCTCTCTTCTTATGGGTTATGTGTGCGTGGTCGTGATATATTTCAAGATGTAGCCTCTCTTGGATGTTTGCCTCAATTGCCTAGATTACAACAATTTCAATCAAAATGAAAGAGTCAAATATAGATACAAAAGACACAAATAAAAAAAGATTTCAATCAAAACATGCACTCACAGGCTAACAATAACTGAAAGAAACAAGTATGATAAATCACTCAATCAAGGACCCGATAATTGACAAGCATTCAAGGAATACAAGAAAGTTCATAGAAGAACCCAAAAAAATGATAAGGAGAAAGAGAAATCACTCAACTGTCTTGACAAAACGAGCAACAAGAAAGAGAAATCAAAGCTAGGTTGTAGTAAGCATAAAGTATCAAATAATTCAAAGAGGAAATATTTGAAAAGTAACTTAAGACCAACAAACCTTTGCAGACCTTTTCAATCAGTTAGATAACCAGACACTTCAAAAGACTCAAACCAAACCAAGAAGAAACAAGGTGAATAAATCTCGCAATTTGGAAAAGGTTGCAAGCTCAAACAAGAAAACAAAAGAGTGATAAGGAGCCATATCCTCAACCTAAACAAAGTCACAAGAAAAATTATAGGCTCTGGGCAAAAGACCTCCAACAAAGGGCTGAGGAAAACATGGCATCTTCTCCTGGATCTGCTCAAAACAAGAGATCAATGCTCCCTAAAACAAAGAGATAGAGTGTTGTAGCACTCCCTAAGAGACCATTGAGGAGTGTTGATCAGATAACTAGTGCCATAGTAGCCACTCTGGGGGAGCGTTGGTCTTGTAAATGCTTGAAAATATGCATAAAAAAACAAAAAATCAACAGAGACTGGCTAGGTAACTATGACTACTGTTTGATGAAACAGAGGGAAGAGGGAAGGCTCAATAAAAAATAAACCAAACAAGATCAAACAAGGAAAAGGTTTAGACAATCCAAGGAAAGACAAGTTAATGTCCTTCCCCTATGGAGTCGCCAATTTCTGTTACAAAAATATTCCCCTGCGAAAATGTGAACTTTCCCTTGGATTACAGATCTCTATACCGAGACAAAAAATTACATTTGGACACTACCATTCCCATAAATTCATTTTTTCCATCAAAAAAGAGAGAAGGAGGGGAAGTATGATGCACCTCATTTATGATGTTTTCCCAAGCCTCTCCAATCCCTGAGCTTGATCTTCACTCTCGGTGCAAATCCATACTTTAAATGAACATCGAGAAACAAATGACTATCTCCTACTCTAATGGATTAGACAAAGAAAATTCATCTATGTAAATTAAGTAAAACATAGACAAGCACATGAAAACATACACTTGAAGGAAATAGACCAATTATATTAAATGAGAACCAAGAAAAATTATAGACCATGAATGATGTCAGCTGTAACTCCTCCAAGCTCTCCTCATCTAGACCCTTGCATGAATCCCAAGATCAAAGTTTGATATCTCTGTCTGTGTGTTTTTCACCTTGGAAAGCCCTCAATATATAGGCTTGAGAGGCATAACAACCATGACTAGATTTGGGGATTAGTTAAGGATATGAATCCTTTAGGTTAATATTTGATCCTAGGATATTGTCATAGGATAGAATTCGATCCAAATGAACCTCATCTCTAAGAGATGGCCCTTAGAAAGAGGCGAGATTCTCCAAAATTTCCTCTAACCAAAAGTAGCGCTTCCATATAGTTAAAGATAGAGTGTTGATCCTAGATCAATGCTCCCTAAATAAGGTAAAGGGGCACTACCCTATGGGGTAACACTCCCCCAACATGGTGAGGGGGGTGCTACCCTTCAAAAATGCCCAAAAAATGGTCATTTTTTCAAGTAAAAAGTGTGTTTCTGGCCTTGAAATGATAGGTTTCTTCCTCCAATATGACTTAGGGATCATGGAAAATGTTCTGTGATGGTTTCAAGGGTTAAAACACATAGAAACACATATAAAAGTGCATGCAACACTTAGTAAGGTGCATATGACACTTGACGACACTTGTGACACTTACCAAGCTGCATATGACACTTTTACGACACTTGTGATACTTAGGGTGAGATACTTGAGTGTGGCATTTCGATGTGTAACACCAAGATTTTACTAGATTTTATAATTCAATGAAATATTTGCTAAGATTTTACAAGATTATATAATTCAGTAAAAGATTCACCAAAATGTTGAATATACATTATATATATATATATATATATATATATATATTATTGATAAAATAACCTTCAAATTTTCCTCTATATCATGGGGATTCACCCACTTATTATACATATAAATTTGGGGGGGTTCTTAAAATTTTCATTGATCCTTAAAATATTTATATAGGAAGGCCAAATATCCCCTCTAAAGGGCCTCTAGAGTGGTTCAAAGACTCATTCATGAGACTTAAAAGCTTCATTTAGGTTCTAAGATCCTTTATTTCTCCCATAACCATGGCTAAGGTATCGACACATTGTGTCTAATACTTTCTAATCGTACCCATATCTCATTCAAAGGCTAAAGATTATGATTCCTAGAAGCCTAAATTCAATCATATGGCCCTTGTTTTCCTTCAAGGACCTTGGTCAAGGCCATGAAGCCCATGCCAAGTACAAAATATCCCTTAATGATGCACATATCCCACCAAGAGACCAATGATATGGTAGTAATTGAGGCCTAATTTAGGGACCGAGCCCCTACAATATTCATTTTGTGCTAAAGGCCCAAGAGCCATCTCTTATATGCAAAACGCCCTAGTATTAATATCTCACTTAAGAACAAAGGTGATTTCTAGAGGTTTTTTTTGGTATTTTGAGAAATATTTCATATCCCATAAGACCAATAAGATTAATTTAGGTACAAAGGACCTTATTTTCCTCCCCCAAATCATGTTCAATGCCCTAAGATCCATCCCCACTATACAAAGACTCCTAATGGCATCCTTATTCCACTTGGAGGCCAAATATCACCTCTAAATGGCCTACGTTATGGTTTTAGGTCATGTTAATGGACAATAAGCCTCAAATAACCATTTATGGTGTAAGTCCCTTGTTTTCCTCCCTTGATTATGTTCAAGGCCATGAGACCGATCCCTACAATGCAAAAACTCTTGATCATGCCCATATCCAACTTGTATGCCAAATATCCACTTTAAAGGATCTACGTTGTTGTTCGTGGCTTTGATCATGACACAGAAATATTAAGTTAGGGAATAATTCCCTCAACATTTTCCCAAACCATGGTTCGAGACCCATCCTTAGTGAACACAACCTCATATTGGTGTCCATATCCCACTTTAAGTATAATGACCTCCTATATAGAGCATGTTTTGTGGTTGAAGGACTTGTTCTTGGCCCATGTGTCAATTTTCACATGCAACTCTATGTGAATAATTTTAGATATGAAATTTGCTTCCCAGTAATCTAACAATAAAACCCTAACTGTTATCATTGAACAAATTTACACTGAAATTATTGACTAAAAATATATGCAGCGAAAACACAAAGATTAAAGATGAATCATCAATACCTACCCAGAAAATCAGATATGTGATTCACCTTATCGAAAACCCACAGACATATATTGTTTTCTCCACTGCAAATCACATATACCTTATACATGATTTGTCCTTCTGCAACTCGCGTATATATGTGCTTCATCCTCCTGCANGTACAAAATATTCACTCCACAAGTGTGACCTTCTTCGCCTCTCTCTTAAGGGCCATATTTTCCACCTTCCAGTCTTTCCCTTTGCTGAGATCACAAATCCTCCTTGACACAATTACAGACTCACTTATGCCAACTCCATTATTTCACTGATCCCGGTGGATATTGGTGGCCACCCACCTATTCCAACTGGCTCCTCTTGACAACTTTTATTTCAACACATTCTTATGTAATTATTTGTAATTGTGAGTTCTACACTTCCAGAGCTATCTGAATCCCTACATAGCTTCCAGGTGGATATTGGTGGCTTCCCACCTAATCCAACTGGCTTATTTTGGAAGTTTTCATGTTAGTACATCTTTCTGTACTTTCAGGGCTATTTCAATGTTTTTTTGGCTTGCCATGGTAAAAATGTAGACAGAGTCAGATTTTGATGGCATACTATGTAGTTCTCAAAAATACCTTTCCAACGGGCTATCACGCACCTAAAACGGATGTCATATGCAAAAGTTATGACCCCGGGAAGTTGAGGTACCAACTTACTCATCGGGGCCCACATAACTTTTGGTGTTTCATCTCCTAGGGTTAGGTTTTTGGATGTCTAGGGTTTTGGCATTCATGAGTAATCATAAAAAGGCCTTTGGAGTCTCATTGCAATCATTTTTCTCAGACGGATGCGCGTAGCAGCCACATCTCTTCTTAGAGATATCTACCACCATTCGAGAAAGTTGTTTTTAGTTTTGCAGTTTTACAGTTTTAACCTATTTTATTTATTCAATAGAAGTTATTGTTCACTGGATATTTGTTGTTGTTCTCCATATCTCTGTGTTATTGTATTCAGTCTCCTATTCATTTCGTTCCGCTCAAAAATCTGGATGAATGGATCTGCTCTTCATTTATTTTTCTTCGTGCATGTCCCCAACAAGATCTGGGTACAAGAAGTTGGGACTTGAACTAGCCAAAAAATTTCAAGATCGGTCTCGCTGAGCTCGACAAAAACCCATGGGGGATGGAAAGAAAGATGATGGAGTAGGAGATCTTTTTAAAATGTTGCTCGAGGAAGCCCTTGCGTGACAAATGAATGAAATGATGAACAACTTTACACAGATCCTTTGGCGACTGCCCATAGGAGGCACATCTTCATAAAGTGACCATGTAACCCCCTTGAAGGTATAGGTAAATTTTTATATTCCATTATTTGAAGGACTGATAGATGCGGATGTTGTAGACAAATGGTTGAATCTGCTCGAAGGGTATTTTTTGGTCCATAATTTTTTCGATGGGGAAAATATTACTTTTTCACTCCTCAAGGTCGTCCCCCATGTTAAGGACTGGTGGGATACTTACTCTCAACAAAGGGCAATAGAGGAATATACAATATTTTCAGTTTCCCCCACATGGTATTCCTTCAGGGATGCCATTAAAGAACAATACTACCATGTTGGAAGCTACGAGGACCAGTACATAAGATGGACCACCCTGCGTTAGGAAACGGACCAGACAATACCAAATTTCACCAATATTTTCCATACCCTAAGCACCAAATTATGTATCAAAGACTCTGAACAACATCTGGTGCTCAAATACCACAGTTATCTGCATAAACACATTCAAACAGAAATGGATTTTTTGGACATCAGATCATTGGGTATGGCCTATAGATATGCTGTCAAGATCGAGCATAAATTTAAGTAGAAGAGGAAAGAGTTTGGATCTACAAACTCCTCACAGTTGAAGCAGGGAAAAGGCAACCCAAACCTACAAAACAAGGGATAGAGAAAAGATGGCCACTCTCAGGACAACCAGTCCAAGCCACAACACAAGAAGGGTAATGAGAAGTTGAAGAAGGACATGGGAAAATGGTGTGAATACCATGAAATCCCTTGGCACAACACCGAAGAATGTCTCTTCAAGTAGTCACTGGTGTTCGAGATGAAAGCTTCCAAGTCAGAGGTAGATGTTGACTCCGAATCAAATCCATAAGGAGGGAATCAGATTATCGATGCCAAACCCAGTGCCACTATCACTACCACCAAAGTCCAGCCAAGCGAACCAGAAGAACCAAAGGAAGGGGAACACCTCTTTCACTCACAGATGTGGGTAAAGGGGGCTCTGCCTCATTTGATTGTCAATAGTGCCAGTCAAAAGAACCTGATCTCAACAGAGGTCGTCTAGTGGTTGGACCTACTGATGACATTGCACCCACAACCCTATGCCATTGGATGGATTCACAAAGGAACATATACCAGATATTACTTTGGGTAGACAATTGTACAAGATACCAGAGGTAGTGCCACCTGCCGCTATTTATTTAATCTCTGTTGAGAAATGCAGTAAGGTCATTTCAAAAATCGAGAAGTTTGTTTTCTTTGTGATCTGTGCTCACAGCAAGCAGAAGGTCGATGCCACATCTGTGGCCTCCACATAGAGCCTCTCTTTGCAACAAAAGCAAGTGGACGAGATCATGGAAGAGTACATAGACATCTTCTCCTCACCCACCAGGGTATCGACAGACTGCCAAGTCAAGCATCCAATTGATATAGACCTCGATGCACCTCTACCTAATGGACCAGTCTATCATGGCTCGTTGATGGAAAATGACAAAATCAAGCATCAGATCCAAGAGATGCTTCTAAAGGGGCACATCAGACCCAACTCCTCCCCTTGCGGAAGCCTGATTGTACTAGTGCAGAAGAAAGATGAGATATGGCGGCTCTGCATTGATTACAGAGCATTAAACAAAATCACAGTCAGGAACCGGTACCCAATTCCCCAAATTGATGACCTTCTTGACCAACTCAAGGGGGAAAAATTCTTCAACAATATTGACCTAAAGTCTGGCTACCACCAGTTTCCCATCGAACCAACTGATGTATGGAAAACGACTTTCAAATCTAAAGAAGGTCTCTTCGAATGGTTGGTCATGCCCTTTGGCTTAACAAATACACCAACCACTTTCATGAGGTTGATGGATGATGTATTGAGACCCTTCACCAACTCTTTTGTCGTGGTATATTTGGATGCCATCCTCACCTTCAACAAAACTTGGGAGGACCACATGCAACATATTCAACAGGTTTTGAGCACTCTGCGACAGTACAAGCTATATGCTAACTTGGAAAAATGAGCCTTTGGCATGAACAGGGTCCAATACTTGGGATACATTGTTGATGAGCATGGGGTACATGTGAATCCAACTAAGATCCAAGTAATCCGTGACTAGCCAGCCCCAACCACACTAACCGAGCTTTGAAGCTTCTTGGGACTTGCCAACTTCTACTGACAGTTCATGTTGGGATTCTCCCATATTGCATGGGCCCTTATCCAAGTGACCAAGGGTGGTGGGAAGGAAAATTTTTCATGGGGGAAGGAAAATGATCTGAAACATCGCTTGTGATAATCTCTAGTACTCTCCTTACCTGATCTGCAACAACCGTTCGAGATTGAGACTGATGCATCTGACTATGCTAGAGGCGCAATTATCACTTAGCATGGTCATCCGGTAGCATACCATACTGAGACACTCTTAGATACTATCTGAAAATACCCCACCTATGACAAGGAAATGTATTCCATTGTACAATCTTGTCATCATTGGAAACGTTACATTTTTGGAAAGGAGACAATCAGCCACACTAATCATAAGCCTCTGAAGTTCATACAGACACAGTGGAAGTTGCAGAATGAACGCCATCAAAAGTGGTCCACCTACCTACAAAAATCCCATCTCAACATCAAGTATAAGATAGGGAGAAAAAATCACATCGTTCATTGCCTCAGTCGACCTCCCATGGATGCACTCACCACTGTGCTCCATTCCTGTGGGCATGAGGCATCTGAGTGGCCCCAACTTTATTAGCAAGATCCAGACTTCACCACTACCTATCATCTCTTGGGTAAAAGTGAAAATATCACTGATTTTCATATTCAGGACGAACTATAATGCCATCTGGGCCATCTTTGTGTTCCTACAAGTGAGTGTGAAAAGATGATTTGGGAGGCTCACTATAGTCGGATGGCAGGACGTTTTGGCGTGGAGAAAACTCTGGTCATTCTACATAAACATTTTTATTGGCCAAAACTTCGACAGGACGTCAGTAAGTATATCAGATCTTGCACTACATGTGCCATTTCCAAGCCAACCATCAATAAGCAAGGCTTATACACCCCTCTTCCTACTCTCGAGAGGCCTTAGGAATCCATCTCGATGGATTACATATCTAGCCTTCCATCTACCAAACAAGGCAATGATTACGTCTTTGTGGTGGTTGAACAGTTTTCGAAGATGGCCATTGTCAAAGCCTATAGTAAGAGCATCAGAGTGGTAGATACTTCCAAGCTCTTCTTCGAACAAGTGTGGGTCCATTTTGGGATACCACAGACCATAATCTCCAATCAGGACAACATGTTCCTCACGACATTTTGGTAGAGTCTCTGGTCACTGTTAAACACCAAGCTCACTAAATCCACTACCTTCCGCCCTTAAACCGATGGCCAAACAGAGGTTGTCAATCATATGATTGTGCACATCCTGTGCATGTATAACTCCAAGCATACACGTACATGGGATGAGAGTCTTCCCTATGTTCAACACAACTACAACCGATCTCTCCATAGCTCCATCGACCATATCCCCTTTCAGGTGGGGTTGATATTCTAGCCCTTGGGTCCCATTGATGTTTCACTACCTATTGCAACAAAATAGACAGATTCTTCCATGGTTCAGTCTGAGGGCAACAAAGCCACTAGATTCATTGAACATATTCAACACATCCACCAACAGGTCCATGAGATTTTGCAGAAAGCCAATGCTGAGTACAAGCAGTGCCATGATCAACATCAGGTACCACACAAGTTTCAGGTGGGTGACAAGGTCTGGCTACATCTGCAGAAAGAATGCCTTACAGGGCCCCATCGAAAGCTCCGTTCAGTTTGCTATGGGCCTTACACTATGTAACAACCCTATTTAAACAAATGTGAAGGATTATTAAGTAAAAATTAATTAGGGAATTAATTGTCTTAATATGGTATTAATTAAACAGGATAGGTATAATAAAACTAATTAAATAATTATTGATTAATTAATGGTTGCAATTTGATTAATTAATTGATTAATTAAACTACCTATTACATTTA
>SNQJ01S0213804.1:10933-25364 GCA_010110895.2 Picea sitchensis | reverse complement strand
GCACATCATGACTCGTGTGGATGATAGGAAGAATGTTATTGAGGTTGGCAGATGGGTTAGGCTCGTAATGTGAGACTTGGTCAATGGTAACGATCTTCCCATTTTGGGGGAACATCATTGTTCGAAAGACGGAAGAGGCAACTGCCTTCATAGCGTACATGTAGCTACAACCAAACAAGATATTATAATCGAGTGGGGCATCGATAACTTCAATGTCGATGAGAATATTCTTTCCCCTGAGTTCTATGGGGAAATTTTGGAAGAGCCCTTCAGGAGACGATGGTCGTCTGTAATAATCTCGTAAGGTAATGGCAGAGGGTATGAGTTCAGGGGAACCAAGTTTCTTCCATACATATTTGGACATGATGCACATAGATGCACCTTCATCGATGATACACCGATGAACTGTGATGTTCCATATTTTTACTGGGATTTGAAAAGTGATCAAGGCGGGGAGGCGAGGTTCTCCACTGTCAAGATCAAATGTAATGAGTCGAGTATCTGCAGGGTCGACTGCCCCCAAGGTAGAAAGTAATTATTTCTGCTGAGTGGGACAAGTCTGAAGGACTTCTAAGACTGACATGGAAGCTGAGGATTGTGCTAAGTCATCAACCAAACTATAGTTATGAGCTGCCCTAGCCTGTGGGTTGTGGACATTCTTGTACAATGGGATGCGAGGGATGCGAAGAGGTGGTTCTATGTTAGGGTGAGGGATCACCAATGGGGGTCCCGTTGGTGCAGGGTTTGTCTCTGGAGGGATGGGAGGAGACTCAGTGGGTGCATGATATTGACAATTACGTGTTTGCAGTAGGATTTCTTCCTCACTAGTGAGGAGGATCGTGCAATCTACTGGATTGTTGGGGTTGAGGTACTATCCCACCTGAGGTAGGGGATGCTGCGTGTCCTATTGGGTGTTTATCACACCTTGGTGTGGAATAGGATTCTGTAGCATGACAGGGGGGGTTGTTGCATGTATTTTTGTTGTGCCTGCGGAGGGGCAGGCGGTGCGGGAGGATGGGGTAGACTGCTTGAGTCTTTCAACTGTTTAAAATCAGTGATTTGGGGGAAATGATGAGTGTAATGGAAAAAATCACCGCAAAGGGAACAAGGGAAGTTGGTTTTAACATTATTGTTATTTCTCCCTTGACGCCTATTATTATTTCCCCCCTGGGGGTTCTGATTCCCTTGGTTCTGGTTGCCCCCAGTAGATTGGTTCTGCTGGGGTTGATTCCTGCCTTGACCAGGGTTGTTGTTGTTCCTATTTCATCCTTTCTTTTTGGCACTGTTCGACGAATGGGTCGGATTTTCCATATTCAGCTGTTCAAAATTTTGATATTGCTGAACGGGAGAGGGTTGAACAAAATTCACCCCAGCGTGAGGATGTGGGGGAGCCATGGGTTGTGGGGGACTAGGAAATGGAAAGTACGGATTCTATGGGGGTAACGATCTGTAAGATACATAGGAAGGCGTGGTGATTTCACTAGTACTATAAGATGAGGTAGAGGGGGTACTAAAACTTGGTTGAATAGGTGGGTGTATGGGGGGTGCCGATGGTGGCCCACTGATGGGTGGAGGCATAACAACAGGGTATGGTTGTTGATAAGGGGGTGGTGGGTAATAAGAAGTGCCCCCATATGCCGACGGGTATTGAGGTGTTCCATACATTGGTGGTTGTTGGGGTTGTGGACCGTGGTGATTGGTATTACCAATCAGTCTGTCTGCTGAGTGAGACATCCCAGGTTTGTCTTGGCCAAATGGCACAGGTTTTGGGAGATCAGGAAGTACAGTGTATAAGTACCCTGACTGTGCATATATGAGGTCATATTGTTGAGCCTTACTGATGGCTTCCTCTTCATATTGAGGGAAGGTGGAAGCTATATCCTTACCAAGGAGAGAGACAAGTGATCTAAGAAACCAGTCAAGCCACTGTTGTTTGGTGGTTTCTGCTTTGCATAAACTACGTCGCCTACGCCACTCGTGAATGTGATCAGCGATATGTGTGGCTGAGGTTTGTTTGAAATTAGAGAGTAGTTCTAGACCATTGTCATGGCGAATTGGTAATTGGAAGAAGGTAAAAAATGCTTTGGCCAAGGACTCGGAAGTCGCATGGGACCCTAATTTTTCATCTACATACTATTTGGCCGATGGGCCAGTGAGTGTGCTTTGAAATAATCACAGTCTGATGGAAACATCCATAATGCTGTTGGAAGAGAACCATAGGTGAAAAGTCATGACATGGTTGGCAGGGTCATCTCCTACCTTTCCTTCAAACTTGGGTATGTCTGAAGGTAGTTTGCTGGGCATTGCAGGCCATGTGGGGTCATGCAATATAGGATCATTAGTGAGTTTGCGTATATCTGGTATGTTGAGAGAGGCCAAATAAGGCATCTGTAGTGGGGGGGAGGATTATCTCCAGCCATGGTGTAAGTGTGCTGTGAACCTGACCCTTGAGGGGGGCTAGGTGGGTTGGTAATTCCCCCTTGAGAGGAAGTTGGTCCCTTGATTCCGTGTAAAGGAGAGTGAGTGGACATAGGACCTTGGGAAGTCGACCTAAGTAATTTGGAACCAAGCAAAGATGATCCTAAAATAGTAGCACTCACAGGAGTGTGTGAAGGTGGTGCCGATGAGTGGGAAAGACCAGACACTCCCCCTAAGATAGGAGGGAGGTTTAGAAAGTGTTAAGAATGATGGGGATTCTGTGGGTCCCCTATGATGTCCAAATAGATGAGTGAATGTGTGCAAATGGTGGTGAGATTAATAAAGAAACAAGAGCCTTTTGTTGCAAAATTTGAACTTTACACAATATGTATATCAAATCAAAATGTAGTCAGAAGTGCATCATACATAAAGTGTTTTGAAAAAGACGCATATATGTGGATAACTAGGTTTTGTCCACGTGGGGAATCAAAGAAAACAAATGCTCATGTCCTAGAAGATGTAACATCCTGCCTCTCAAATAGCATTGAACCTTCCAATAGTACTCAACAATGGGTTTTGAAGTCACCGGAAGAGAAACTAGTGAAGGATGAAATAATTGGTTATAATGAGGGGTAAAGGGGGCATATCCTGAAAGAGCTAGAGATATGTCCCAATAGCCACACAAAATCCAATCAAGGTGTAATTGAAGCCCACAATTTCCATCTAGGTAGATGTCCTAAAATTTGGTCACTAGGTACCTCAGTCAAAGTGCGAAATTTAGATTTTCGGCCTAAGAAATGGGTCACGGGCTAGATCCTGTCCAAGAGGTAGGTGCCTCAAGGGGGGACACATAGAACAACCAGACCTTAGCCTTCATCCCTTCATGGGTATCTCCCTGCCTTATGGTGTTAGGAACACTTGACTTGGAGGATTTTCAGTCCCCTATTTGACAACTTCTATGGTTTTGACAATATGAGAACCAGATAACGGGGAGTTATTTGGATGCCTATCCCCGAAATCCTACCTAGACTAAAAAATTTCTTTTGGCATCTCCTGTGGAGGAAAACTTAGTGAGTTTTTAGAATTTTTTTAGATGTAGTTGTTTTGAGAGGTTGGGGGTGTGAACCAACCTTGTTGATTTAAAATGGGAGTGGATAGTTTCGTCAAGAAAAGGGTGGGGTGTTTTCATAATCCCTTTGGAGGAAACTTACTTTTACCTCCACATTTCAAGAATAAGATATGTGAGTGATAAGTGACTTTTGTGTGTGAATGAGTGAAAGTGTGCCAATTTTTAGTGAATTAGGTGTCACCTTGCTGCATGTGGACTTCGCTTGGTCCTTACAAGTGTTGATTACTTAATTAACTAAGTTCCTTTGGTACAACCTTGCATAATTCAAAAGTACCTAGGAAGCTAGCATGTGGACATGTGGGTCCGTTACTATCCCTTTAATTCCCTATTGGGATGTAATCTAAGAAAATCTTTGAAACTATTCTAGATTGATCATGTGGGCATGTATGGGCCCATTACAAAACCTTTAAACTTCTCTAGTGATTTGATCTAAGAAAGTAAATTTCAACACTATCCTATCTTTGTACCATGTGGGCATGTATGGGCCCGTTACAATATTAAGATTTGTTTGAAAAAACAAACTAAGAGGAGTCCCAAGAAGGGTTGTTGTCCTCTTCTAAAGGTTTTAATGTTCTTAAGGGAGATGAAATTAGTTCACAATCTTTTTATGATTCTCAAGGTCGCTTGAAGGTGCAAGAGAAGAGCATACTAAATGATTGGTATCCAACTTCTAGTCCCAATGTAATTTAAATGTGATTAAAAATGATTTCCACCTTATATTTTGAGTCAAAACAAGCCATCCATGTGGCGAAAATGAAAGCAAAAGAGGAAATTGATTTTAACCCCCTAAGTGCCTATGTGTTTTGACTAACCCCTTTATATGATGAGGGGACTAAGTGTGGTGCAACTTTAAAACATGCTTGAAATCATTTTTAAGAAGGATAAATGCCTTCCCCACATCTCAACAACTTTACAATGTGAATTTTTTCACAGATGCACGGGTCTTAGTGGAGACAGAGGCGCATAGAGCTCATGCACGCAGACATAAAATAATTAATGAGCACACGTGCGCAGAATAGAAATGTGACTTAAGCGTATGTGCGCACGATGCACGTCTATGGGCCTAAAAATGCATGCACAAGTGACACATGGCTGAGAATGAAAATTCTGGATGGAATTCTCCCAATTCAACTTGGAATTGGATGATTGGCAGGCCGGCTTAGGCCAGTTAGTGCACCTACAAGTTAAATAAACCAAAAGAAGAGCTAGAAAAACCCAAATGCGGTAGGAAATTGATACCTTTCCCCAGTGGAGTCGCCAATCTATTGCGCCTCTTTCATCACCTTAGTGAGAAAAATAGAGGTCCTTGCAAGCTCAGTTGGGTTTGCTGAGTAGGACAACTACAAGGAAAAGGGTTAGAAAAAGAAATATAAAACAACAACTAAGAATTAAACTAAGAAATAAAACAACAACTAAATTTATAAGCATAGGGAAATAAGGACAAAAGAAACAATGAGACCCATGTCACCAATGATAAGGATGATATTAGTGAAAGAAAATAGTGAGAAGAAAGGGGACTATGAGTCCCTTCTTCTTCCAAGGGAGGGCTCATGGACCCCCACAAATAAGCTCTTCTTACAACTTTGAAAAAGAAAATAAAAATGGTGAAAGAATTCTTTGCTAATCCACTCAAGGGGTGAGATGGATTGCCCAAAGAAATGATGTAAGTATACTCTTGGCAAGGATAGAAGAGTCCTCAAGAGAATAATGGCAGCATAACTTTGCTATGAAATTCCTTGAAAAATGAAGTGTATCCATGGCCTTTTTATAGCAATCCTTTGGGTTATTGTTCAACTAGTTTGTAGTGTGTAAACAGGCTAATTAGGGAATTTCTAGGTCTTTGACCAACCACCCACTCGAATCCAGTCTAGATTTGAGTGTCAAATCAACTTGGAAGCTGAACCAGAAGTGGGTGGGAGGCCGACCACTCTCATAAATGCGTCGTTTCTCAGATGCGCGGATTTTTTCGACAACAGTCGTGCATCGTGCACATGTGCGCGAATCTTGCATTTCTGGTTTGCGCATGTGAACGCGCGCCAAGTGTCTTCATAGCGCCCTTCAATTTTCTCACTATTTGTATAGTTTTTGACCCTTTATGAATGCTTTTGTGTTAATTTAGGTCCATGGATGTCTTCATAACTGTTTGACGATGCTGAATTCTTGTAACCATTTGCGGACAAAATTTCATTGATAACACTCACTAGGGAAGTTTAAAGGTTTTGTAATGGGCCCATACATGCCCACATGATCACAATCTAGGATAGTTTAAAATATTTTCTTATATTAAATCACAATAGGGAGTTAAAGGAATAGTAAAGGACCCACATGTCCACATGCTAGTTTCCTAGGGAGTTTTGAGTTACGCAAGGTTGTACCAAAGACACTTGGTTAATTAGGTAATCAACACTTGTAAGGACCAAGAAAAGTCCACATGCAGCAAGGTGACACCTAATTCATTAAAACATTGGCACACTTTCACTCATTCACACACAAAACTCACTTATCACTCACATAGTTTTCTTCTCGAAAATGTGGACGCCAAAGTAAGTTTCCTCCAAAGGGATTCTGAAACACCCCACCCTTTTTCTTGACGAAACTATCCATTCCCATTTAATTTCAACGAGGTTGGTTCACATCCCCAACCTCCCAAACAACTACATCTAAATTTTTTCTAAAAACTCACTAATTTTTCCTCCATAGGAGGTGCCAAAATAATTTTTTTAGTCTAGGTAGGATTTCGAGGATAGGCATCCAAATAACTCCCCGTTATCTGGTTCTCACATTGTCAAAACAATAGAAGTTGTCAAATAGGGAACTGCAAATCCTCCAAGTCAAGTGTTCCTAACACCATAAGGTAGGGAGATACCCATGAAGGGTTGAAGGCTGAGATCCGGTTGTTCTGTGTATCCCCCCTTGAGGCACCCACCTCTTGGACAGGATCCATCCCGTGACCCATTTCTTAGGCCGAAAATATAAATGCCGCACTTTGACCGAGGTACCTAGTCACGAAATTTTAGGACATCTACCCATGTGGCAGTTGTGGGCTGCAATTGCACCTTGATAAGATTTTGTGTGGGTATTGGGAAGTATCGCCAGCTCTTTTGGGATATGCCCCCTTTACCCCTCATTATAACTGATTTTTTCATCCTTCACTAGTTTCTCTTCCGGTGACTTCAGACCCCACTATTGAGTACTATTGGAAGGTCCAATGCTATTTGAGAGGTAGGACGTTACATCTTTTAGGACACGAGCATTTGTTTTATTTGATTCCCCACATGGACAAAACCCACTTATCCACATATATGCTTCTTTTTCAAAACACCTTATGTATGATGCACTTATGATTACATTTTGATTTAGATATATATATTGTGTAAAGTTCAAAATTTGAAACAAAGGCTCTTGTTTATTTTCTCTCATCACATTTTTCACACATCCACTCAGCTAGGTTGACATCATAGGGGACCCACAGAACCCCTGTGGTTCCAGATGTTTACTAAACCTCCCTCCTATTTTAGGGGGAGTTCCTAGTCTTGCCAACTCATCGACACCACCTTTACACACTCCTGTAAGTGCCATTGTCTTAGGATCAACTTTGCTTGGTTCCACATTACTTGGGTCCACTTCCCAAGTCCCTCCATCCACTTGCTCTCCTCTACACAGAAGTGGAGGACCAACTTCCTCTCAAGGGGGAAGTGCCAACCCACCTAGCCCCCCTCAAGGGTCAGGTTCACAACATACTCACACCATGGATGGAGCTAATCCTCCACCCCCACTACAGATGCCATATTTGGCCTCTCTTAACATACTATATCTAAGCAAACTCACAAATGATCCTATATTGCATGACCCCACATGGCCTGCAATACCTACCAAACTACCTTCAAACATCCCCAAATTTGAAGCAAAGGCAGGTGATGACCCTGCCAACCATGTCACGACTTTCAACCTATGGTGCTCTTCCAACAACATCATGGATGATTCCATCAAACTACGATTATTTCAATGCACACTCACTGGCCCATAAGCCAAATGGTATGTAGATGAAAAATCGGGGTCCCATGCGACTTTCGAGTCCTTGGCCAAAGAATTTTTGACCTTCTTCCAATTACCAATCTGCCATGACAATGGTCTTGAACTACTCTCTAATCTAAAACAAACCTTATCCACACATATCGCTGATCACATTCATGAGTGGCATAGATGAGGTAGTTTGTGCAAAGATGAAACCACCAAACAACGGTGCCTTGATTGGTTTCTCAGATCACTTGTCTCTCTCCTCAGTAAAGATGTAGCTTCCACCTTCCCTCAATCCAAAGAAGAATCCATCAGTAAGGCTAAACAATATGACCTCATCTATTCACAATCAGGGTACTTATACATGATACTTCCTGATCTCCCCAAACCCATGCCATTCGGTCAAGACAAACCTGAGATGTCTCACTCAGCAGACAGATTGATTGGTAATACCACACACCAAAGTCCTCAACCTCAACCACCACCAATTTATGGCACACCTCAATATCTACCGGCGTATGGGGGAACCTCTTATTACCCCCCACCCCCTTATCAACAACCATACCCTGTTGCTATTCCTCTTCCCATCAGTGGGCCACCGTCGACACCCCCAATACACCCACCTATCCAAACACGTTCTGGTACCCCCTCTACCTTAGCTTATACTTTAAGTACTAGTGAAAGCACCATGCCTTCCTACGTACCTTACGGATCACAAATCCCACATAATCCATACTTTCCATTCCCTGGTCCTCCATAACCCATGGCACCCCCACACCCTCACGCTGGGGTGAATTTGGTTCAACCTTCTCCCATTCAACAATATCAAAATTTTGAACAACTGAATACAGAAAATCCGATCCATCCATCGAATAATGCCAAAAAGAAAGGAATAAACAAGAACAATAACAACCCAGGCTAAGGTAGGAATCAACCCCAACAAAAACAACCTACTGGGGGAAACCAGAACCAAGGGAATAAGAACCCCCAGGGGAGAAATAACAATAGGCATCAAGGGAGAAATAACAATACTATCAAAACCTATTTCCCTTGTGCCCTTTGCGGTGAGTTCGGTCATTATACTCATCATTTCCCCCAAATCATTGATTTTAAACGGCTGAAAGACTCAGGCAGTCTACCACATCCTCCAGCACCACCTGCCCCTCAGCATGCCCCAAAACAATACGTGCAACAACCCCCCCCAGCCGTACTTCAGAATCCTATTCCACACCAAGGTGTGATAAACACCCAATAGGACACGCAACCTACCCCACCTCTGTTGGGACAGTACCTCAATCCAAACAATCCCACAGATCATACTATCCTCCTCACCAGTGAGGAAGAAATCCTTCTGCAAACACGTAATCGTCAATATCGTGCACCCACTGAGTCTCCTCCCATTTCCCCAGAAACAAACCCAACACCAACGGGACCCCCGTTGGTACCCCCTCGCCCTACTTTCGAAACACCTCTTTGCATCCCTCACATCCCATTGCACAAGAATGTCCACAACCTCTAGGCTAGGGAAGCTCATAATTACAGTTTGGTTGATGACTTAGCACAATCCCCGACTGCCATGTCAGTATTAGAAGTCCTTCAAACTTGTCCCACTCAGCGGAAATCATTACTTTCTTCCGTGGGGGAAGTCAACCCCACGGATACCCAACTCATCACATTTTATCTTGACAGCGGAGAACCTCGCCTTCCTTCTCTGAACGCTTTTCAAATCCCAGTAAAAATTTGGAACATTATAGTTCATCGGTGCATCATCGATGAAGGTGCATCCACATGCATTATGTCCAAATCTGTATGGCAGAAACTTGGTTCCCCCAAACTCATACCATATGCCATTACCTTACGAGCTTATGATGGATGACCATCATCTCCTGAAGGGATCTTCTAAAATGTCACCGTAGAACTCGGGGGAAAGACTATTCTCATCAACATTGAAGTTATCGACGCCCCACTCGATTATAATATCCTGTTCAGTTGTAGCTACATGTACGTTATGAAGGTAGTTTCCTCTTTCGTCTTTCGAACGATGATGTTCCCCCACAACGGGAATATCATTACCATTGACCAAGTCTCACATTACGAGCCTAACCCTTCTGCCAACATCGATAACATTCTTCCTCTCATCCACACGAGTCATGACGCATACCCACTCATCAAAATGGGTCCTGGCATTTTCAAAGACCCATCATTGTTAGGAACTTACCATGGTGCACCACCACTCCTTCATCCTGCCAATCAAGTATGCATCGTATCATCCAATGGAACTGACATAGAGGATACCCTTCCTCCTAGGGAGGCTTCTATCATATCTGATGTCCCACTAGTCGCAGAGATCCCCCCTCATGAGCCTCCTGCGAACTCGTCAACTCCACCAGTCCATGATTTCACCTCTCCCCCAGGCCATATCCTAGTGTGGGAGGCAGTTCCCCATGCCATTACTCAAATTCCCTTCTTTTACCCCCCACCCGACGTACAAGATTTCCAAGTAGCCACAATGCTTACCCTCCCTAATATGGTGTTAGCAATTCCTGTTTGGTATTTACATCCACCAGAGATGGTCCCTCGACCATCCCTTCCCCCCCAAATGGAAGGAATCCCAATGACGATTCCCATACTCACTCCCACCATACCCTCTACACCCCTACTCACTAACCTCCCTGCCACAGCTGGTGGCAGGCGAAAGAAGAAGGAGCCCACAAATCCACTTCCCCCATGCGTCCAACCCCCTTGTGCGCTATGTGAGAAAGATGGACACCAAACCAACAACTTCCCATCTCTACTCGAGTTACAGAACCTGATTCTGCCCAGTCAAACACCATCAACGCTCACCACCGTAGCAAGTACTGCCACCCCCGCCCCTCACTCAAGTAGTAAAGGGATGCGAACCAAATTTGCTTGCGCTATATGTTCAGAATATGGACATTATACAAACCATTGCCCAACACTGCCATGCTTCTGGCAGACATTAGCCGCAGTACGCCAAATCTTCTAGAGCGAACCCAATCTAGCTACATTGTCCCTACCAAAAATCACTGACATCCATTATGTCACAACCTCAGTCAATGAACGCATGAGATGCCCTTGCTCTCTATGTGAATCCTTAGATCATTTTACATACCAATGTCCTATGATCATTGAATACAGGCAATGCCAATTGACTCTAATTCAAACCCTTATAAAATCGATAGTTTACCTTACCTCGTCACTATAGATTATTCATATCATTTCTCCTGAACCCGAGGCCCTCCCAATGCCTCCATGGTTCTTGGATGACTTATCTGAGGATTCACCCCCAAATCCCCCCAATTCTCCCATTCATTTCCCTATAGACATTTTACACCCAAATACCACGGGTACTCCTTAGTACTTCAATATTTGGTTTATGTCGAGCAAACCATCGCAATCTCACTGTGTCATTCCCCCTACTTCTTCATCACTAGGAGACAACCACACATCGACAGTCACCGATATCACTCTTTACGACCCTTTGTATTCCCACGAATTCCACTGTGACGAGGACATAGTCGAAGAGTTAAACACCCTCGACTACCCCTTGGATGCGCTACACCACCGAGTGCTTTTCTTTCCATAGGAAGCCTCCAAACCTCCTAACCAACACCCCATATACGTGGTCGAAACAAAGGATTTTATCCCATCAGGGCATATCGACTGGTTCAACAACCCCATTCCTGCCCCTGATGCGTTTGAAGAAGGCAACATGGCCAACATTTTCCCAACCATCAAAATCGACATTTCCATAAAAAATGAAGTCGTTGAGGAAATCACCATTAGCGCCGCTTGCACTCAAGAAATCACCGCCTATAAAGCCCTCTTCCAAGAATATCAGGATATTTTTTCCTGGTCATACACATAAATGCATGGCCTTGATCCATCTATCGTCGAACATCGCATCAACACCTGGCCTAACATTACACCAGTTCATAAAAAACAGTGACCGCTATACCCATCCAAAGCAGCGGCCATCAAAGCCGAGATTGAAAGATTACGCATGGCTAGGTTCATCTACCCCATCACCTATACATCATGGGTTTCCAACCCTGTACCTGTTAACAAAAAACATGGTACTATCTGCGTCTGCACGGACTTTCGTGATCTTAATCACACATGTCCCAAAGAAAAATTTCCAATGCCTTTCATCGATCAAATTATCAACGACTACGCAGGCCACGAGGCTCTATCCTTCATGGATGGTTTCTCTGGTTATTATCAAATCCAAATTCACCCTGCCGATCAATACAAAACTGCATTCACTACCCCTTGGGGTACTTTTTCATATCGTGTCATGCCTTTTGGCTTAAGAATGCTGGCGCAAATTTCCAACGGGATATGACATTCATTTTTCACGATCTGGCTCATATCATCCTCGCATACTTGGATGACCTCATAGCTCGATCCAAGAAACATACCCAACATCTTGATGATTTACGGATCATCTTCCAATGGTGTCATCAGTACAACATTCGCTTGAACCCCCTCAAGTGCATTTTCTGTGTCACTGTTGGGGCGCCTCCTCAGATTCATCGTTTCCCAAAGTGGTATTACCGTGGACCCCCTCAGAGTCCAAGCCATCACAGAAATTCCACCTCCCTGGAATTTACGTCAACTCCAGAGCCTACAAGGAAAAGCTAACTTTCTACGATGATTTGTCCCAGACTATGCCACTTGCACACATGGTTTCCTTCGCTTACTATGCCACGACATCCCATTTCACTAGGATGAACATGCCCAAACAACATTTGACGATATTAAAATGATTCTATGTAACACCCCTTTAATTAGTTCACCCGACTATAATCGTGACTATATCCTCTACATATCAGCATCAACTGTCTCGGTAGCAGGAGTCCTCGTTCAAATCAGTGATGATGATTGGGAGCATGTCATTGAATACGTTAGTAAAAACCTCTCAGGGCCACCCCTGAAGTATAAACACGAAGAGAAACTAGCCCTTTCCTTCTTCCTTGCAAACCAGAAACTACGTCATTACATTCTGCTTCGCACGACTAAGGTTATAGCAGATTCCAACCCTATGCAATACTTGCTCATCCATTGGAAAACTAATGGAAAATTTGCCCGATGGATCGTTATTCGTCAGGAGTATGATCTTTAATTCTCAACACCCAAGAGCAAGAAAGATCTCATCCTCACCGAACTTGTCATGAACTTCCCCTCTGACACTGCCAGTGCCCCCGTCAATACCGACTTCCCCAACGAACATCTCTTTTACATCACTTTGGATGATCCCTGGTACGACGACCTCCTCGTCTACCTCCGAACCCAAAAGTTCGGTAACCACCTCTCATGAGATGATCATTGTCATAATCGCCACTAGGCCCCCCGCTACCTCCTCATCGATGACATCTTATACCGGCGAGGGGTCGACACCATACTTCGTCGATGCTTGACTATTGCCAAGGCCGATAAAATCTTGAATGATTGCCATAGCGGCACATGTGGGGGCCATCTTTCAGGAATGTCCACTGCTCAAAAAATCATCCAAGCAGGTTATTTTTGGCCTACATTGTTTCATGATTGCATTCATGCCGTGAAGCGATGCGAGAAATGTCAGCTTTACGCCAACAAAGCATGAACACCACCTGCTCTTCTTCACCCAGTCATTACTGCCAGCCCCTTTTGTAAATGGGGCATCAACTTCATGACTTGTAATCCCCCATCCAGCAATGGACACAAATACATTGTTTTCGTAGTCGATTACTTCACAAAATGGGCGGAAGCCATTCCCACCCTCAACAATACCGCTGAAACTGCAGTGCATTTGTTTTTAATCATGTCATATCCCACTTTGGAGTACCACTCCAACTAGTTTCCGATCACGGGAAACACTTTGAGAATGAGATTTTCATTGAACTCTCATCTCAGTTAGGATTATCCCATGAGTTTGCCTCACCATATTACACTCAGTCAAACAGACAGGTCGAAGTAGTTAACAAGGTCATTAAGACCATGTTACAGTGCACGGTTAATAAACATAAAACCAATTGGCATGATATGTTATTTTCTGCGCTATGGGCTTACCGTATGACCATCAAAATGGCCACTAGTTTCACACCATTTCATCTCATCCATGGGGTTGAGGCCACTCTTCCCATCGAGTACGAAATTCCCACCTTACGCACCGCAATTGAGCTATTACCCAACACTT
Organism: Picea sitchensis; assembly: GCA_010110895.2. NCBI lineage: Eukaryota > Viridiplantae > Streptophyta > Pinopsida > Pinales > Pinaceae > Picea > Picea sitchensis. The sequence continues at coordinate 11,601 of SNQJ01S0213804.1, read as the reverse complement.
CTCCAATGGAGCAGTGCTTGTTGAACTTAGAGTCCTCGGATGAAGATCATCGATCTTCATTATAGAACAATGAGGCAGCCAAAAAATGGTCAAAATCTGCCTTTGATCGCCATGTCAACCTTCGCTCATTTCACGAAGGCAACCTCGTCCTTCCTTACGATATCGCTCACGATACCCTTGGTCATGGAAAATTTGAGTCACTATGGCATGGCCCCTACATTATCCAACATTGCCTCACCAAAGGCACATACATCTTGGCCTCTCCTGAAGGCCTCTCTCTCAAAGAACCCATCAATGGGTTATACTTAAAGAAATTTTATGCCTAAGCATAGCCATTCTACTTTAGGTTATTTCTTTTTTAGTGTTTTTAATATTTTTTCCATTCCTCATGTCTAAACTATCGTTTTTGCTATTGACAGATGCTTCCTCCACCAGCCTACCACATCAGTTACGCTGACGGTGCCAGTCATTGGACACAAAATCTTGCTTTGACAACTTGGGCCCTCTATACCCCCTCACATGAAATGCTCCATTCTGGCGGCATAGGTTTGGGTTTAGCCACCAACAACCAAGTTGAATACACTGCCATCATTGGCCTCCTCGCCGATGCCCAACATCATCGTATTCGTCACCTTAGCGTCTTTCTCGACTCTCAACTAGTCGTTCTC
>SNQJ01S0213804.1:0-10923 GCA_010110895.2 Picea sitchensis | reverse complement strand
CTCACTAAGGTGACGAAAGAGGTGCAACACAAAGGTTATAGGAACATCTTGGAATCTTGGATTACAACAACAATCTGGAGGGAAATCTCCCTTTATGGGCCCTTTAGGCAGGGGAACCCATCACATAGGTCCCTCTATCCCTATTGTCCTCGGTCTCAATCCTAGGAAAATGTTTCTCGGAACTACCCAAGTTGGACCCTCTAACTCTATTTTCCCAGGTCTTAATCATGGTAAATCTTTTCCAGGAACGATGAACTCTACATGGATTCAACCTATTCAAATGGGTATTCATCATTAAGGAGGATGCCTAGTCAACAAGTTAACCCTAGTTATATGTACTAGAACCCCCAACAACAACTTATGATAAGATCAATATATAATTCACCTTTACAAGCTACTTATGGTTCTAATGGCATTCTGACAAGATTTCCTCATCAAATTTTTCAGTATTATGAAGTTAATCGACAATTTCCATTTTTATCCACTTTGGATTTACTCGACTTGTCTTGATTAATGAATGATCCCATTTCAAACTCTCCTTTTTGGCCAGTTATTCCTGCCAAATTACCCTCGGATATTCCAAAGTTCGATGGTAAATCAGGAGATGATCCTAATAATCATGTTATGACTTTTCATCTTTTGTGTTCATCAATCTCATTGATGGATGACTCTATACATTTGCATATTTTTCAAAGAACTCTTACAGGAACTGCAACTAAGTGGTATATTGAATTATTCATAGGATTCTTCCATGACTTTAATTCATTATCCATGGCCTTCCTCACACATTTTCAACTACCTATTCGATATGAAACATGTACTAAGTTTTTAACTTCGCTTCAACAAACTACCTCTACTCATATTTTCGATCATATTCATGAGTGAAGGAGGCGAAGATGATTAATCAAAGATCATATTCCTGATCAATTTTTTTGCTGAATGGTTCACTAAATATATTTTAGGACATATCGATTGAGATGTTTCTATGGGAGTAGTTACTGAAGAACAAGCCATTAGTTGTGCCCAATATCGTGATTTCGTATATTCTTAGATTGGCACATTATATGATATGATTCCTCACACTCCTTGCTCATTGGAAAATCCAAACCCAACACCTCCCGCATAATCTCATGCTGGTGATGGTGTGATTGGTTCTATTAATCAAGAGACTAAAAGTAAGACTTCTACCACAACTCCCAACTCCAAGACAACTCCCACCGCTATGAGTACTACAAATACTACACCTTCCACTTCTTCTGGTAACACTTCTGAAGTGAACACAATTCAATCTACACCAACAACTAAAACTAGAAATAAGCAAAAAGGAAAAGGAAAAACAAAACAAACTACCCAACCACAAGACAAACCAAAAACTCCACGTGATGAAGATAAGGAAAAACATAAACCTAAATAACCTTGTCTTATTTGTGATGAGCATCATTACACTAATGATTACCTGAGTCATGCCGATGCAAATCATTTCCTTAAAGGAACTTCAACCACACCCTCTATATTGACCAATCCTTTTCCATCTCAACAGGCTGAAATGGTTACTTCATAACAACTCTCTGTGTCAGGAATCTCTTATGTATTTATGTGTACAACAGATAAATATAAAGAGGTTTCACTCACAACATGGGCCAAAGACTATCCTCCCTCAAATGGAAGTGTTGTTGAGCAGACTTCTACATCTACCCCACCAACTAATGGTCCTCTATAGATTGATCGACCAAGTTCAGATACAATGATTAAACCACCCCCAAAGGTGTTTTTCATAGGTCATATTTTAATCCACATGCGTGAGTTTCTCAAAACTACAATATTGTATAAGATTTAGCTCAAGCTCCTTCTACAATGTCGGCCCTCAAAGTTCTCCAAACTTTCCTTGTGCCCCTAGTGATGTGAATATGATAGCTCGGACATTGGTGGAATTGACCCTAGTGATGCGAATATGATAGCCTATGACTTGGAAACTCATCTTCCATGGCTCCCTCACCAAATTGCATTTCAAATTCAAGTCATTGTGCAACAAAAGACTATTTTTCGTACTGTTATAGACAAAGGATCCTCGACCTATGTGATGTCTCTTAATTGTTGGAAATCTATTGGTTATCCATCGATCAACCAATCACCTAATACATTAAAAACATTTCACGGTAGAGGATTTAAAATTTTTGGAGTACTTACTACATTACCAGTTGAGTTAGAAGGTAAGACAATCACTATTGAAGTAGAAGTTGTCGATGCACTGCTTTATTATAATATTTTTCTAGGACGTAGTTGGATTTACGACATGTCTCCCGTAGTTTCTACTATGTTTCATGTAATACATTTGCCGCATCAAGGAAAAATAGCCACGACAGACCAACTCACCTACTTTAATTTTTATTTACGCATTGGTAGTGTTCCTTTTATTGAGAAAACCCCATCTTCATATGAGGATGTTGGAGTGGGTATTTTGAAAGATTCATTTGTGATGGGAACTTTTCCACTCCCTCCACCTGAAGTTCCTCCCAATGTCGACAAGTCAACATGGTTTCGAATGATACTAGTAAATACCTTGACTCATATAATCCTTGGGTAGTACCCAATCCCTCTGAATATGAGAGTTATGGTTATATAATGCCACTTAGTCCAATTGAAATCACTTATCAAGCAATCCAATCTGCCTCTGTGGCTACTTCTGACACTAGTAACCCTGTGAGTTTCATATTCAATGAGTACTCTCACTCTTCTTGGCTTATTTATATGGCCTCTCCTAATCCTTTTGACGATACTTTCCCCATAGATGAGAGTATATTAGAGGTCATGTATTTGGAAGAAACTCCTTGGGATTATAGTCATCATCGCTCTTCTTTCTCTTTTAAGCATGAGGTTTTTGAGACTCATCCTAATGCTCCTGTATTACCTGAGATAATTACAAACTCTCATCATGATGTTTTAGATGAGGGGAATTTGGGAACCATATCCACCACAATACCAATAGATATCTCAGTCAAACTTGGAATCGTGGAAAATATTCATATAGGTGCCTCTTGTTCTCTTGACAAAATACAAACTTACATAGCCCTATTCAAATAATTCCATGATAGATTTTCTTGGTCTTACAAAGAAATGCCTAGAATTGACTTGGATATTGTTATTCATGAAATTAAGACTTATCTTGAAGCCAGGCCTTTTCGACAACAAATTCACCCCATTCATCCACGAAAAGATGTTGCTATTAAAATGGAAGTTGAAAAAATTCTTAAAGACGATTTTATTTATCCTGTACCTCTTACTGACTGGGTTTCCAATATTGTTCCTGTCAATAAGAAACAAGGTATGATCCACGTCTGTACTTTTTATAGGGATATCAATAGGGCTTGTCCTAAATATAACTACCCAACCCCTTTCATCGACCAGATCATTGATGATTGTGCTGGAAGTGAAATATTATCATTTATGGATGGTTTCTCCGGCTATAATCAAACTAACATACTCCCATTGGATCAACACAAAAAATCTTTCACTTGTCCTTGGGGTACCTTTTCCTATAAAAATCTCCCTTTTGGACTAAAAAATGTCAGTGCAACTTTTAAGCGGGCTCTGCCTTATGAGTTTTACGATATTAAGCATATTGTAAAACTGTTAGGGACCTAACCTACCTAACCCCTCAAGTGGGTAGACTAATATATTTCCATGTAATAAAGGTCAATATTAATAAGGCCTAGTGTTGTGTTGGTTTTGTCATATGGGTGAGCAAAAAAACAACACTTTCATGCTTAGTTAAGTAAGCTAAACAAGACAGAGGTTTGTGAGTTGATTAGATAACCAAATACACATGAAACAAGGAAATAAAAACAAAAACAAAAAGAAATAAATGTTAGAGAATCTTGCAAGAAGTAGAACCATGAAAATAAAAAAAATGACCATAATATAGCTACCAATGGATCAATATATTGATAGGATAAACACCGTAGAGAAAGGGAGGGACTTATGAATCCCCTCTTCTTCCTTGGGAGGGCTCTTGAGTTCCCTAATATAGAGATCTTCTCTTCATACAATGGAAAATGACAATGGTGAAGAAATACAATGCCAATCATCTAAAGAGGTGAGTGGAATGGACCTTGTTATAGTGCTTGAATGATTCAAAGAGAAAAGAAGATTCTCCAAAAAGAATTATTGCAACATAACAATACCTTGAATTTATTATTTTTCTAGCACACCCATGGAACATATTTATAGTGTCCATTCATGGCAAGATATAATTGGTTCATAGTGTGAACATGGGGCATTTTAGGGAACTTCCCAACCCTTGACCAACCTCCAAGCTAGATTTCCCTCAGATCTGAGTGTCAAATCGTGTTGGGGGTCGGACTAGAACTGGTTGAGAGGTAGAAAAGATTCATAAATGCGTCATTCATGAGAAGTGCACAGATTTTTGCATAAACAATAACACATATTGCGCACAGTGCATGTTGAGGGCTGTGTTAGCCTATGTATTCTGCGCACTATGTGCGCACTTCCTTTGGTGAATTTGCGCACTTTGATTTTTGAACCAAGTATATAGTTTTTTTCCTTTTTGATGGATTTTGGTGTTGTAGGTGGACTAATTGTTGCTGGAATTGTTGTCTTTATTCAACCATTATGTGCAATGTTACATATGATTTTTTAGTGATAACATATGCCCCCTGATGTGTGAGGTTAGGATCATATGTATAGCTGAAATAAATCAATGTTTCTTTTGTTGATATTTCTATTGTAAGGAAGTGTGCAGAGAGGAACTACAAGAGTGATCCGCCAGAGGGAGAGAGAAAATTGTAGGAACCAAAAATTTCTCTAGGGAGAAAAAATAAAATATGTGTACAAATGAGGTGGGAATGCCCCATGCTCGTGTCATGAAACCAAAATATGGGACTCTAACTGAATATGTATGATGGTGTAGATAGCTGCAGTACCCTCTGGGGTGGTTGATAATGACATATGATGGTTATGACTGGTGAACTAGATCCGAAGAGAGTAATGGATGACTGTAAGAAGTGTCGATGACTTGTAGGCATTGATGGCCAATCAACTTCAGAGGCCTTCGGATGGTATAAAACAACTACAATGGTCGCATAGTAATACCCACCTTAACATGAGAGTTTGTTGAATTCAAATGTTATGGGGGTCAATGGAATAAAAAAGCAATGATGATTCTCTCTGTGTCGTTCGATAATCCTCATTGAAAAGGTAATGAGAGTCAAGATACTACCACCCTTCTGGAAACTGCGATGATGTCGACATGAAGGGAGATGTGACACCAAGAAGCTAAGGGATTATTAAAATCCACTGAGTAATAGATGATATCAGTACTAGCGAGTAACATGAACGATGTCAATATGTTGTGGGACTCAAGACTTCCTTTGGTTGGGGTGTTGAGGGATGATTGGAAACAAACGTAAAACTAAATCTAGCATCAGGGGGATGACTAGATATGGGGTAAATGGATGGAGGAAAATTTGCAGATGGGAAAACTAATGGTGGATAAGATGGAGGGCTAATGAAACTGTGGGGGTGTAGTCAACATAACCAGGTGTAAGATGATATGACCTCGGGAGTCCATTGGGAAGGTTAGCAATATGATGAGAAGAAGTATGGGGTTCATTGTCAGAAGTGAAAAATACTATTGGGACTCCAAATCCTAGGGGGTAAAAAACATAATGAGTGTCAATTTTCCAAGGGGATCTATGAATGGGAAAACTCATGTGGGGGAGAGTGATATCGGTTGACAATACCAAAATGTGGCAGAGGTAAAGATACTGCAGAGATGAATGTAGGGACCCTAAAGGTAAATGTCAGAGGGTGTGAATGGGATATGGAAATGTTAACAGAGGGAGTAACTACATGCCAGTGTCGTACATATACCTGAAGGGGCTGTAAGCTTGATGAACAAGTGTCTGCACACATAAAAACCAAATACCCGACGTGAACAATATCTAATGATAAAGAACATATAACAACTATTTGATAAAACTGAAAGTGAGCATGCGTACGTAAACGTGGCATGAAAAAAACGCTTCTCTGGGGAAAAGTGCATATGGTAACCTGAAGAATGTGAATGTGTAGATGGCTGGGTCAGAATATCATGGCTGAGAATGGATTGAAAAATAGAGGCTATGGGCTCCTGTAACAGAGTGTGGAAGTTGCAAAAAAGGGGATATATATGGATGGTGGGCCCACAATTCCACCTCATTTGTACCTGTCACTATTGTTGATATGATGAGAGAGATGCAAGGATATTTCAAGATTACGGGAGCATGAGGCTATCGATCCGGGAGAGACGAGAGACAGGTTAGTGGCCCTATCATCCTGCATTTTGGGAATTGGATAGATTATGGGTAGGGGTTGTACGGAGGGCCATACAGGGATTTTTAAGGGTAGGGGCCCAGAAGTGTGTGGGAAAAGGGAAACTACATGCGCATGTGTGCATGAGTAGAAATTGGTTTCCCACACATGATGTGYAGGTTTTTCCAAGATAGTCGCGCATTATAAATGCGCAACTGTGTTGGGAAACCCTGTGCATAGTGTGCGGTTATGCTTGAGATAGTTGCACACATGTGTGCGTGGGCTCGCTAGACAGGTGGGAATTGGATGTGCACCTATTAGACTGATAGGTGCACATCCATGCACACTTGTGGAAGATATAGTTGTGCATTAATGCACAACTATCTAAAGAACAATCATGCACAGATGTGAAAATGTACGGGGGAAAGAAACACATTGTGAGTAGGCTAAGGGGTGTGTTTTTTTTTATATTTATGATTTTTTTTATGGATGATGTGGCTGATCAGATGTTTTTGGTTGGATGTAGGTGATCAACAGAGGCTAGAGCACTATGTCGGTCCAAAGGCGAGAGTAGGACTGGGACCGGTTGCGAGAGGCTGCGAGGGCACAACCTAGGGTTCACAGACACTTGGAAACCTGCGGGTTTCTCAAGTTTTTTAATTTCCCTCTAATACGGTCAGAGGAGTTCCTACTCTAGTTTCTGATCAGGATGTGGAGCACTGATATGCAGTGCTTCATGGTAAAGGGGGAGCAACTGACGTTCTCTGCAATAGAGGACGTGTACTTTATGACGGGACTCCCATTCTGTGGGAGGGCACTAGCCATGGATCCTCATATTCAAGGGGAGGATAGGGTGGAGACTATCGTGACCTGTCATTATTCTGGGCTGAAACCTATGTCAGGTTTGATCATGTATATTGAGGCCATTGAACACTTGTTGACCGAGTGCATTGCGACCATAGTGGTGAGGATCTATGGATCTATGGCCACTACTTCACGACCACAATGGCCTAAGTGTGGCATCATATGCAACAGGTAATTCTATAATATCCATATGCGAGTATGGACTATAGGCAGGATCCATACATGGTGGTACCTCATGGGGAGGACTGGGACCAAAGAGGTACGTGTTGTATTTCTTGTTTTGATTTTGGTAGATAACATTTATCATACATGTATATGGATGCTGAAATTATATCTTTGTTTTTTTGTATATTTTGGACCCTGACAATGAGAGGCAGAGGTCATTGGGGAGCTGGCTCGACAGGAGCTCACAAAGCCGAGGGCTGGGTAGAGGCACCGAGGAGATGATGCCGGTGCAGGACCATCCAGAGAGCCATAGGGAGATGGTGAGGCCATGCTAGAGGATCTGCGTCAAAATTTCAAGCGGGTCCTTCAAGGTGTTCCTAAGGGAATATGGGACCATATCTAGGATGAGGAGGTCCTGGACCAGTGTGTGGGGGAACCGACAGAGTGGAGGACGTTGATCCACAGAGAAATAGTGGCGGGGGAAATCATGAATGGTTACATGCCTCTTAGAGCTGGAGGGCCCCCAGCTGGTGGGTAACCTCTGATTGATAGAGGACCTAGGGGGGGATCTCAGGGGGCACCTTAAGTGTCAATTTTTGTATGTACGGGTTTGGGAGCCTGATTTTGTAGAGGGTAGTTGATACCCATTTTTGTACTCATAGGGATGAGGGGACTAATGAGCCTACGGGCAGTTGTATATCTATATTTTCGTAAAACATTAGGGACCTTGATGATATATATATGATGGATACATTTTGATCACTCTTATCTTTATGTTTTGTTGATATGATGTATGATGTCGATGCTATGTGTTGACAAATGTATGATGTTGAGTATATGATGTTGTTAATGTGATAAATGCCAATATAATTCTAGGTTATCCATGTGATCTGCTACTTGATTGAGTTTTCACAGAATATGTGTAAATGTGATGGAATAAAATTTGCGAGATAGGAGTCTAACTTGCAGGTATTTGTGAAAGAGGTAAGGATCGTGAACATGATACATGTTTTTGAGCTGCAGGACGACAATATGGGAATCTAATAGAACGCTAAGGTGATGAATGTGGTGGTGACTAGCCTCAAATAGGAGACCAACGATGACATCATATTTGGCTTGGTTGTTTGTAGCCAGGCCTAAGCATATGCCACTGGAATGGAGAAATATATGTGAGGGGGTATAGAGGGCCCAATCGGCCGAAGCGAGATTCTGGATCCAACAGCAGGCATTGTTAACGTAACCAATGTGGTAGGATGATGGATGATGCATCTGCCAAGAAAATGGGTGATAGATCAGACATGAGGAGTGGTGGTTGGTAAATAAGTCTAAAAAATATACAAATGTGTACAAAGAGAAACCTAAGGTAGGGGGGCTATGATTATGCGTAAAAATTATTCAAGTACAACCTGTTGATGTGTTCTTTGAGAGGATATCCTTCGAGGGAGGCCAATATGTAGATGCCTTGAGTGAGTAAATGTTGGATGATGAAGGGGCCATGCCATAATGACTCAAATTTCCCATGGCCARGAGTTTCATGGGAGATATCATAGGCTAACAAGAGATCACCTTTGTTGAATGAACAAAGGTTGACATGGCGGTTGAAGGTGGATTTAGACCATAGACCATTTTTTGGTTGCCTCATTGTGTTGTAATGAAGATCGACGGTCTTCATCAAGTGATTCTAAGGTCAATAGGCACTGCTCCATTGGAGCAATGTTAGGTAAGAGCTCTATGACAATGCGTAATGTGGGGATTTCTCACTTGATAGGGAGGGTGGCTCCGATCCCACGGATGAGGTGGAACGGTGTAAAACCAGTGGCAGTTTTGACTGTCGTGCAATAGGCCCATAAAGATAAAAAAAACATATGATGCTATTGGTCTTATGTTTGTTGACGATACATTGTAGCATGGTTTTGAGGATTTTAGTAAAAACCTCTACCTGTCCGTTGGACTGAGAGTAGTATGGGGAGGAAAACTCATGGGTGAAGCCTAACTTTGAGGAGATTTCTGCAAATATCTTTTTCTCAAATTTTTTACCATGATCAAAAAATAATTGTTGTGGGACTCAGAACTGGGTAATGACATGGTTGAAGAAAAAATGCACTGTTGTGTCAGTAGTGTTAATAAATGTGGGAATGGCTTCGACCCATTTGGTAAAATAATCCATGGCCACGACAATGTACTTATGTCCATTACTGGATGGAGGATGACAAGTCATGAATTCAATGCCCCATTTACAAAATGGGTTGGATGTGATGACCAGGTGTAGAAGAGCTGGGGGAGCTCATGCTTTGTTTGCATAAAGCTGGCATTTATCACATCACTTGACAGCGTGGATCAATTCATGAAAAAAGGTGGGCCATAGTTATCCTTTCTCGGATTATTTTTTGGGCAGTGGACATACCTGAGAGGTGACCATTGCAAAATCCTTCGTGTCAATCATTCAAGACTATTTTGGCTTCTTCGTTGGTAATACATAGATGAAAGATGGTATCGACCCCATGTTGATAGAGAATGTCTCCGAGGAAGAGGTATCAGGGGGATTGATGGTGAATTCGAAGAAGATCATATCGAGAGAGGTGAGACCTAGAATTTTGTGTATGAATGTAGACAAGGAGGTCTATGTACTAGGGGTCATAAGAGGTGTTATTGGATAAATCCGTAGGTGCAGACACTAACCGATCTCCCTAGATACACCTGGATCTAGAACAAAGCAAGACATAACATGTCTCTTTCCCTAGATTTTGACCATTGAATCAACTAGGAGGCAAGAACAAATAACATACCTTATTATCGCTTCCTATGGTCTTTGTTGCTCCCTCTTTGCTTCAGTGCTCTCGTGCGGCCAAGACCAAGACAAAACAAACCAACCAAATTGAAGATAGCACAATCTATTCAACAATCAATCTATGTATATGATCAAGGAATTATACAATAAAGTGGAAATAGCTTTATGGGAAAGAATCATATTACTGTATCATATTAAATGTGAAAGAGAGATTACAACCATGGCCTTGATGTCATAAGGTCCCTTCCAACTGTCCTTCGTTCCCCACACACTTCTTGCTCCAAGGATTCTAAGACCATAGATCTGATGGCTACTCACAATCTATCTTGACAAAGCAAATCTCAAAGCCACTCTAACCAAGCCAAAGCTAACAAGCTCAAGAACCAACAAAAGCTAAATTTCTCCATGAGAACTCCTCTCCTTTTATAAGTTGAAGAAGATAAGGTGAGGAGGTTAGGATGATCCCACTAAATCATGAAAGAGAGTAAGATCCAAACCATTCGGATGGCACCTCACCATAGAAGTTTCTCCTTCTAGAAGATTCGAGAAAACGCTCATTTTTCCCACGTGTAGGCATTCTCGCACCTTGCCTATAGTGAAAACTGTGAACTGTTCGCACCCTAGATATGGTGAAGCCTACGAGAATTAGTCATTCTCGCACCCTAATACATAGGCAGCCTGTGAACTTCCTCTTTTACAGGGGTTTTACTAGGGAAAATGCAACTTCTTTTCTCAGGAAAAGTTCTTCTCCCTTCTCTCTTCAGGAACTCAGGCCACTGACCCCTCTGAAGGAAACA
>SNQJ01S0213803.1:9702-25405 GCA_010110895.2 Picea sitchensis | reverse complement strand
GTGTTTTATTGGCTTTAACATGATGAGCATGAACCACATATTCTTGACCTGCTTTGGTTAATTGATATTGATTCTTTGTCCTAGTGGATGGTGGATATTCTTCATCAAGAGAAAGTTCATGATGTCTACATGATCGATGAAGATTTTGGTCAGCCATGGTGAAATATTTTGTTTTAACCAAGTAAAAAAACATTATATGGATAACTAGACAAGAAGACCATAGAGTACACCCCCTATCAAATCTATGATTTCAATAGTCAAACATTTGGACAGAGGGGGCATTTTATAAACCAATCCTTATGGGATGTCAAATCCCAAAGACATACATAATGAAGGTGTGAGAGACAATTATAGTAACCCACACATAAAAACCCGTATTGGTCCAAGTACCCTCATGAAGACGGGCACCCTCCAGGGAAATTGAAACAGGGATTTGACATATGCCTTAGGTACCACAAGTACTTCCTCCTCATAGTCACTTATGTGATTCCATGGGAAAGGTCACTATGGGTACCACTTCACAATCGACAACTAGGAAAAACAGGTGTGGGTCGGGACCATACGTATGGGTANGGATTTGACATATGCCTTAGGTACCACAAGTACTTCCTCCTCATAGTCACTTATGTGATTCCATGGGAAAGGTCACTATGGGTACCACTTCACAATCGACAACTAGGAAAAACAGGTGTGGGTCGGGACCATACGTATGGGTAGCGAAATAAAGCCCAAAATTTTAGAGAGAAGTAAGAACACTCTACTCCAAAATTCCCATACATGTACTAGTCCAACATAAACCAAAACAAGTGAAGAGGATATATCACCCCACTTGTTTTACTATGACCTCGTGCTTGACACATGTGTTAGAGGTGTTTTCTCAACAAGTGTTCCTTGTTAATAATGGATTTAAACTCTCTCTATTGAATTCCTAGTTTTGATTTTACATCCTTGGAGAGTTCACTCTCCAATCCTATAGAAAGGCCCTAAGTCTTAGACAATGTTGGTTTACTAAAAAGAAAAATTGTCAAATAAATTTTAATTTAATCATTTTTTCTTTTATTGGTTGTTGATTACTCAAGAGGGTATGGAATGGAATCAATGATGTTATGACGCTTTTCAAACCCAAAGAAAATTGAAATATGAGAATGCACAAAATGAAAATATTTTACTTTGATGAAAATTATCTAAGGGAGAGAAGAGAGATTTCCTTGTTCACAGTTTTTCAATAACAATCAACAATCTCACACTCCAAATGTAATTACCAACAATCTCAAAACAATTTCAGATCTCAAGCTCCTAACAAGACACCAATGAAACTAATTCAAGAACACCCAAAAATGTTCATCCCTAACTAATTATGAGATGCAAAATTTTTGTTTTCACTAATAATAATAATGAAATTTAATATGCATGACACAATCATAAACATAAACTAAAGGGTTGTATGATATTTCCAAGGTCACTATTCACAGGCCAATGTCGATACACAAAGAAACACCCAAAACTTTTATAAAAATGTCTATGTAATGTAAATTTTCTTTTTGATTTCAAATAAAGGGAAAATGAAACAAAGAACACACTAACAACTAGATCTACAAATAATATGCACTAGCATTATACCTAGGTCACTCTTATCCAGACCACACTCAAGCAAATCATGCAACAAACCAAGAACATTATGTGAGGCTCCTAGATCAACTTGATAAAGCAAATGGAAGAAGACACGTGTATATAGGTACCTACAAGACACCTACAACCTCCCTAGACCAATACTCAGCGATATCTAAGAGTAAATTGAGTGAAAATCTAAAAAATGTCCCTTATAGGACACAATCACAGGTTGTCTTTGAGCAACAAGTGACCAAAAAGTTGAGGCCGCACCTTGCAAGTATACAAAGAGTGATCGGTCGCTTATGTTAGGGAAACAGATTGACCAAGGGGAAAATGTGAGAAACTCAATAGATTTAGCCCAGATCTGAGGGGTTTTGAGGTTCAATAGACCCAGACAGATGCAACACACACTGCCAAGCTACTAGAATATTTCATAAAGAAAGAAAAAATAACCAAGGGAATTTCCACAATAGGGAAAACAAACTAGGCTCTCCCCAGTGGAGTTGTTAATTATGTTGTTAGAGAATCTCTCCTATGGATAAGTGAGACCTCTCACTGACTTGACTAAGTTCAGTGACAGACTGTGAATAGAACACAATGGATTTTCTACTAGATCTAATTAGAAACTTCGATCCATACTAATAAGTGAGGATGATAGATATTACCTTTAACTGGGAGTTGTCCTATCATATCCAGGTTTATGCAACTCCTAGCCTCATATCCAAGATCCCACAATTAAACACCTACACACACATACAACAACATATACCCTTATCAACCTTGCTTAACATGAAAGAAAGTTAGTTTGCAAATAGTTCTAATCTAATTTCCTCAAGACAAATTAGATATACCAATATATAGTATGAAATAGCACAGATCACACACATTTGAGGGGGGGAATACCATAGATCTATATATCAAAATCAAATAAAGTAGAACATGATATGTGTTACCTTGAGACCATTGAAGTACCTTCCAGCCCCAAGCTCTCGAGACTCCTCCTTAGCCCTCTCAAATATAGATGTACCAACACTGAACTATCAAGATAGCAACAAGGATGTCTCTTTGGTTATATTTTGGCAACATAAGGCTATGATGAATTAAACTCCAGTATCCCTTGTTTTTTCCTTCTTTTGTAGAATTATGGAGGAGGCTTAGAGATAGATTAAAGGCCTAGAACTTGGTGAAAACAAACCATGCACAAGTTCTAGGGCCTGTGATGCATTATGGACAACCCATCCTTCGTTGATATCCTCATAACTCATCAAATCTATAAGGTCTAGGAGTGGTCACTTGCGTCATTAAGGAAACAAGCAATCGTTCACTCCTTGCAGTGGTTCCCAAGCGATCGATCACACTTATAGCTAGGAAAAGAGTGACCAGGGTTAAAAATATGGTTTTTTGTTGGCAAAATCATGTGATTTCAAGTAGATGACATCAATATTTCACCTATGAGGCCTAGGGTGAAAAATAGAAGTGTAACGATGACTAGCCCCACACGTGAGTAATGGAGGTTGACATGGCATCCACTTGGTACCACAGTGGCCAACAAAGTAGGTCAACTTGCAGGAGGCATAGCTTCAACATACAAACTTTGATTGAGGATATTTTCACATTGTTGGAAAAGTGTTGGTGTGTAGAATAGCATCGAGGTGTTGGGAGCTATGATCATATAATTTTCTCCCTGAAAAGTGTCATGCCTCAAAATGGATATAGAAAGTTATAGACCCCAAATCTCCAAACTGGGACTTGCCACTAAAATGGGCCCTACTGACCAATTCCTCCAAATTTTCCACCCATAAAATACCAAGATAGATGAGAAATTATATAATGATCCATTCTAGAACATCATGACTCCCCCGTGAAACATTTCATAATGATAGCTTATTGAATTACCTCCCTACATCAAGATTTCTCCCATAGCATATGCACTTGCACTCGTCTCCAATTCAAAAGGCTTCTACAAGTTAGGAGAGAACTAGTTCTTGAATGATCTTGCATTTCAACTCATTGAAAGATTTCTACTAATTATTTCCCCACTAGAAGCTCTTACCACTAGTTGTTATGGCATGGAGTGGTACAACTACCACTAAAAAATAAACTCCCATGGTGATGGGGTAGTTTATATGGATTTTATTTGTTTACTTTGTGAAGCATAGCTCATCTACTTGCAAGACATGTCTCACATATTCCAAAATAAAAAACCTTGGTGTGAGGAGTTTAGGTAGCCTGTAGGGAGCAACCAGTGAACCATACAATCTGATCACGATATACTCCTCTACCAAGAATCTATCTCCCCTTCTGTGATGAGGACTTGAGTACATATATTATTTAATTTCATCGTGCATTATAATTGGTTCTTCACCAGTGATGCTAGAGAATGCTACATACATGAATTTGTTTATGTAATTGAATAGGGAATTATCCAATTCATTATTCCTAACCCACGAGATCCAAGAAATACAGTTAGTGGCTTGGCCTTCTTTTGGAAATTACAACCCCAAGTGGGCTAATGAGCCACATTGATAACAAATAAACAAATAGATAAGGTATGAGTGATACCTAAAGAATTTCTTAGAGCTAGAATTGACAAGTTGTCCCTTTATGGTTTTTGCAATGGCTTCGACATAGCAGAAGGATGGGATTGAGTGACCATAGAAGAAATTAAGAAATACTAACATGACCTCATCGACAACAAAGTAATCATCCTTTCCTAAGGTGATGGTGAAAATGGATATAAACTCTTGAATCCAAGGACATAATTCTTTAGTTCGATAAGGCGAGGATGAATCTGTGACACAACTTTGCTTGATAAATAGTTTGGCAAGATTATGCTTCTCTCTTTTGAAGTTAAGCTTAGGTACATTTCCCTACATTATTCCATGGATAGGACCTATAATCCTAGGGAAGTGCCTAGCATAGTGGAGATGGATTTGGTTATGATAGAAAATAATTCGTATTGCCCATCAGAGGTGAGGACAACACATGAACCAAGGTATTAATTATGGGCTCATAGTTCAACAAATTTAAGAAATGGATAAGTGTTAGAAGTACATGTTGTGTAAGGCCAAAGGACCACTGAGAATTATAATCCTATGAGTTCAAGAATTTTTCATAATAGGTGTTGAAACGTTGTATGGGGCTCTTTGAGTTCGAGATGGGAGGAGCTACTTAGGCCATACTATCAATAAAGGAAAGGATTATGGAAGAAGCGACAATGCTCATATTTTAGCAAGCACTAATGGATTGGGTAGATGACCCCTCAGAAAAAATAAAATAAAATAAATAACAATAAAAATAAATAAATAAAATTGACCTTTTCGATATAGTGAGTTGACTCTTACAGAACAAAAAGCTTGAAATAAATTGTGGCGAATGGACTTACCAGAAAATTGAGCGATACCTAGTTGGTGGCTCGAGCTAGTGGACTCATTGGTGGTAGAAAACTAAACTTATAATGGTGTAATTATTGGGGATGGTTCTGGTCTCCTTGGTTGCTAGAGATATTTTTCTCTTCAGGATTTTGGGCAAAATGCAGGGGAAAGCACAAAGTCATCGAATTTTGATGTAGAAAATGTTAGCTCGAACATGCAATTAATATTAATGTGAGTAATAAATGGAAATTTATTGGATGCTACTACCTTTTCCTCTTTTTTTCCAGGATACACAAAATCCCTTAACTAACTAGAAAAATCTATTCAAGGGATTGCAGGTCGAATATGCATTCTTATTGGCCCTTCACGATCGTATGTGGGGAATATTTTTGGAAGCGACACCACAAATTTGAACACTGATGGAGGAGAACCCATAAGGGATCCTACGCCATCGATTTGGTCGTGTAGGGTGATCCTCAGTTGTTCACAGCGTTTTCCTTCTCCATGGCATGCATCCCCACCAAATTTCAAGAGTAAATATGAACCATCGATTTTTCGAGTGGGGTGAATGCTAGTCATTCGTGACATTTTCCCCATTGGTCCATGTTATCCTATAGCCTAGGAATAACTAAGGAGATCATGTCTCGAGGCCCACAGGTTGCAGACATGGAGTTTTGAGAGTCAAATGACCCAAGCATAGCCCTTGAGGGCCCCTCTTTTCTTCAAGTATAGTCCACATATTGCGAGCAATAACGTCCATCACACTGGCATGGTCCTAAAGTGGTAGTGGGTCTTTCTCCATGAGGTAATGAGTCTGGGTATCATGGTATTTATCACTCTGGTATTTGAAGAACTTGAACATGTTGTATTGAATCCTTCTTCATTTCATGACGTTTTCTTGGAAATTATGCTCTTTGCCTTGTTTAAGCCTCGGAGGGTGACACGATGCCCTAGTAAGTTGATTTCCCTTTAGGATGGGTTTCTACTCGGTGGATCTTTGAAGAGTTATCGTTTATTCCCTCCATACTTACCACTTTCCATCTTTATTCCTTCCATCTCCCCATCTTTTGGGAATTGGGATAAGCTACACTAAGAAGGGTTGTACCTTACCTCACGGGAAGAATGGGATAAAGGCCCTGAGGGTAAAAGTAGTTGGCAAGAGTTAAAATCCATTTTGAAACCTACAGGATGCTTCACCCAGGGATCCATGAGAAAGTAGTGAAAAGATTCTCAGTAAGAAAATGGGACCCACAAGATAACATGAACACTCAAGGTATTAGTTGATGGATATGAGGTCTCATCACGAGTCAACCTATTATGACCATGAACCTGTAGCGGTATGACATTACCACCTATCTAGTCACCAAGCCAAGGTAGTGGCTCTTGGTTGCATATCCAGGAGAAAGGGGGTCTCATCACGAGCCGACCTTCTCATTTTCATGAAATTTTTTGTGGATGACACTATCACCTCTAGTCACCAAGCTAAGAAAGTGGCCCTCAACTATTTCCTTGTCACAAAGAAATAATAAATCTAGAAAGGAGAATAAATGGCAGCGAATGGGCCGACATTTTCATCATGACAGGTGCATCTCACCCTCCCACAAGACACCACATGTAAGACTCTATATTTCCTTGTTATCAAATGCACCCCATGCCCAAAGGTTCACCCCATGCCACCTCATACCACATGAAGAGCTTGGATTAGGCTCCACCTAGGAAACACCCTAGACTTGGGGGTTAAACAGGACATCTTGAGACCCTTCCCAAACCTAAATTTGGCAAGTTGTATAGCGTCTTTGAATTTGTTTGGTTTAGGGGGTTTGATGCACATATTTGGGTGGTTTGATTATTGGATGTTATTTACTTGTTATGATACTCATGATTCATGGACCCATGGAACCTTACTACATGACCTTGCTCAATGGACAAGTATTCATGAGGAGATGACCGGTTCAGAACTTCATGAGCTTGAAGCCAGGGGATGGAGTGTTGCTGAGACCCTAGGCTTGGGGCATGATAGTGATGACCAGTTTGCATAACACAAGAAGTGTTTGTTTCCTTTGGAGTCACTCTGGAAAGCTTGGGGGGGGATTCCTCCCTCCATGCACCAGGACACTACCCTTTGGAGGCTGAGACATCATCCTTCTAGTCCAGGACAACAAGGTTCCTTGAAGATTATGGTAGCACGTGTGGAAAAATATTGAGGCCTTTGGAGGCCTAGCGCCATGTTCTTGGAGCCTAACGTCCCCTTGGAGACCTAATGTCACCCTAGCGCCATGTTCTTGGAGCCTAACGTCCCCTTGGAGACCTAATGTCACCCTAGAAGGGCTGACACCACTTTTTTTAGGGTTATTTTATGTATATTTATTTCATTTGTAAATTAAGGGTAGAATTGTTGAGGTCGACCCTGTATTTTAAAATAAATATAATTTTAGGCCAAATTTTGGTATAAATACACAAAATGACATTCATTTTCATCATAACTCTCCCATGAGAGAGAGAGAGGACTGAAATTGGCGCCCTTTTAGGGTTTATTGGATGAAATTGTGAGGCACACATGTTTTGGAGGCTAAATTTTGCAACTTGGGTCATGTTTTGGTGAAGTTACTTGAAAATCTAGGGTTTTATTGCTTGATTATTCTTGGTGAAGTAAGTAAATCTGCAATTGTCATTTCATTTTGAATAGTTATGGTATATTTTGTTATTCATTTTAAATATTATGAAATTTCTTGCTTGACAAACCCTAGGAGCAAAGGACTTAAGGTGTTACTTCTTTGCTCTTCATTTTCTAGACTTTACTAAAGTGGTTTAACCTATACATGCTTCTAAAGCCCTAAAGTGCTAGCACTTTAGAAGCCATTGCCTAGTTGTTGTTGCATTAAATACATTTCAATAGTCTAAGGAGGAGGAAGGCGTTAGGGCCTAGACGTGCCTACTCTCTAGTTATCTCACCTCCCTAAAGTTTGGATCCAAGAGGACTTAAGGTGCGACTCCTCTAAAGATCCTCCCTTTTACTTAGACAAGAATAATCATCATTGTTTCTACAAGTAAATGTTGTTGAAATCTTGACTCCACAACCCCTTAAAGGCACTAGTCTCCCTTCTCTTTGGTTAATTGATCAAACAAACACTCAAACCTTAATCTCTCAATCCTTCACTAACCAAAACTAACACTAACTTATCCTATACTACTAATTTTATTGTTGTCGTTATAATTGTCTGCTACAACCATCTAACTGCAGCAAATTTTCTGCATACTTAACATTGATTTCTAGCTAATTACTTCAGAATTTGTTTGTGACACGTTATCATCATTCTATATACTAAATGCAACATCTTTATTGTCTTTTAAAACATTTTCTAAAGAGTATTCTTACAGTTGTTACATATTTCTCAATGTTGTTGTAAACTTATTTATTGATGTACTTTTATACTAGCTAGCACACATTTCATTAGTTTATTGTCTATTGAAGCATTAAGATCATTTTTGTACTTGAAACTGTCATGTATATATGCTTGTTGTCTTGTTCTGGGAAGGTAAACTTTACTTCTACATTTGCTTCATCTCTTAAGACATAAACTCATCAATACCACTTGACTTGAGTGACTAGTGAGAGGGGGGGGTTAGTCTTTACATCTTTGCTTCGGGTCACCATCCCTTTAGGTCACTAGGGACGTCTCCCTTGAGGTAGTTTTATCTTAATCCTAAACAGAAAGGGGTTTCCTATTAAGGTGATAGTGATAGGTCACCATGTGTGACACCAATATTGTCCCACTTTCCTTGGGCTTTGGGAAAGTACAGATTTTGTGATAACATGCCCCAAAACTTTTCCAAAATGTCGCAGGGAGATACAAGTCATTGATCTATTGAATGGAGTGAATGTTGTCCATTATGAACATTTTCTCCATCAAGCCCTGGCACTTTTCCAAATTTCAACAAGGACATATGGGTCGTCAATCTGACAAGAAAGTTGAATCTTTGCCATTCATGATATTTTCATTATTTGATACCCTTGATAAACTATAATTTCCATGAGAAGATACCAACCATAGATCTAGTTCAGTGGGGTGGCTCTGAGCCATCCATCACTTTTAGGTGCTTGACATAATATCCCAACAGTTTAATTTATCCTTTTAAAGGAACTTCTCATGCTTGGGAAACATTGAAGGGTCTCTAAACTTGCTTAAGGAGTTTCTCATGAAAAATGTGAATACTTCAAGGGGCCTTTAGGGGGTGGGTGCATCTACTATGAGCATTAAATATTTGGGAGGGGTGTTCCAGAGAGACAACATCGTCTCCTTCTATGGGATGGCTCCTCCTTGCAAGGTGAATGAACCAAAAGTTTAGGTGAAGTAGACTAGATCCTTGTCCATTGGGCATGGAGTCAATATCAAGCTATGGAGTCAAAGTGTTAGTTGAAAACTTTGTCAAAAAGATCGAAGAAGCTAATAAACTTCAAAACATGTGTGGAAAAAGAAAAAGGGGAAATAAATTGGAAATTGAAAGGAATATACTATGGTACATAGTAGGGCTTTTCAAGGCTTATTTCTTATGGATGTATGAAATGTTTGACATGCTTTCCATTGATATGAAAATTAAACCACTGCCCCTCTAGGTCACCCAAGCATAAATAGTTAGGAATTTGGTCACACATCTCTTCGATGACATAAGGACCTAGGCATAGTCTATCAAACTTCTTGTGTTTACCAAGGTATTTGTGCCTTTTATCCCACAATAAGACCAAATCCCCTTCTAGGAAAATTTGGGGCTTATCCTTCTCGTCAAAAACCTTTTCCATATTCTCTTGATATTCTTTAACCATACCATACATCTAGCTTCTTTTGTCTTGAACCTCCACCAATTGATTTATCCTCCTCTTGATCTTTTTTGACTCGGCGACTATATCTAGTAACAATTTCATCATGGGTAACTCTAGCTAAGTAGGAAAAAATAGTTATATGCCATAAACCAATTGAAAACATATCCTTGTATATCTCTTTGTGTTGACCTTATGTATCCATGATGCATATATAATATAGGAATCCCCCGCCTTCTTGTTATTTACATTGGTTTTCTTAATTATCTTCATAAGATTTTTATTTGAGGGTGTTGGACAGGCATCTTGGATTCAATTTACAGGCATTTTGGATTCAGTTTCATAAAAACCCTAAGTATGTAGGATCGACATAGTAAAGGCACATTTAGGATCGAGAGTGGGCAGAAAAGGCACATCCAAGCTCAGGAGTGCACAGCAAAGGCACATACATAAGGGAAGTGCAGTAAATACATACTTAGCCAAGAATAAAGAAAGAGAAGAAAGTGGGTGAAAAGGAAGGATAACAGTTCGACAGGCCAAAAGCAGAAAGACGTGCAAAATAAGTAAGAACAACAGTTGGAGTACAAAAGTAGCATGCAGACATAAAATCAAGAAATGCAAGCCCGAACAGTGAGTAAACATGAGTTGTCATGAGTTGTAATTGGGTTTTGGGGATATGCAAAGTAGGGTTTTGAGTCATATAAATTACGTATAAATATGTAATGGGTTGGGAAGATTAGGGGTTCTCTCTTGTGGGTCTAATTGGGTTGAAGTTCCATGTTCTATGTTCTATGTTTAGAGATTGTTATGTAAGGCGAGTGATAGAATAGGTTGAGGAGAAGAGAGTGTGTGTCTAAGTGGAGAAAGAGAGTTACAGAGAGAGGCTTGCACTGTAGAGTGGCTGGGAAAGACGGAGAGAGAGAGATCTTGATATATCTATTGTAAGCATGGTGCACATCCTGAGACGATTATAGAAAGAATAATAAAGAAGATAATAGTTGTGTACATAGCCCAAAGATGGGTGAACCATGTTAACTACTGTGTTTAATTTTCATTTATGTGATTGTTCATAGATATTATCCTTATGCATGGTTAGATTAGATTTGTTTCTTATATGATCCATGCACAATAGTATGAATTTTATCGTAAGTGGTTTAGGTTGCAACATAAATATAATATGTATTGAATTCACTATGTAACCAAGGAATAACAAATATAGAATAATGTGCGTAGAATAGATAAGTAAGAATGAATAGGATGATCACCTCCCATTCCCTCACTACTGCAGAAACTTGGTTCCTATAGCCCCAATAGATGCATCGGGTGAGACTTCACTTGCATGCAGGTGATACCGAAAGGGGCGATCTCTGAAGGGTTTTGTTGGTTAAGATAACTTGAACCTGGGGTCTTACAAATGGTTTTGTTGTCGGAACCCAGAATTTGTGATTGAGGGAATGTTTTGGAGGTCGACTAAGAAGGAAATATCAGACTGGCTAGAAGGGAAGGAACGATAATTTTCTCGAAGAGAAAATGGAAACCCTCGGATGAGCGGCGAGCAATGGATGCAAAGGCATGTGTACACAGAGCTGCATGGGATTTTCTTTGGTGAATTTCTGATTATTCTAACTGAGTGGTTAGAAAGATTAGTGGAGAATATTGGAAGGTATTGAACCACATCACCGAGGAACTAGACTCCTTAGTTGGTAAGGAAACTGAATTTTGTAAGTAATAAAACTTCACATGTAGTTGATTTATGGTTGGACAATATATTAGGAGGATATATTATASAATTTGTAGTAGATTGTACCTAGTCATATAGTGTTGTAGAGAGGGATTTCTTCAAAGCTCTATGCAGAAGGTTAATCTTTGGGTACGTGGATAAATATTTTGTTGCGTGACACAAGTGAGTGATGACAATGAAATCCAATTGCTAAGGGGCACCATGCACATAGGGGAACTGGGGGATGACAAGAGGATTGTTTGAAGGTAGGAAAGAGTGAAGAAATAAATGAAGAAGGAAGGGAGGGACTGAGGATGTAGAGAACTGAAGAGGTTGTATAAGAAGAAGAAGAAGACAAGTTTGGAGTATTGGGCAGTGGAAGGAGGTATAAGAGGCAAAAAATTGGGGCTGAGAAAGGAGAGCCGCGTAGTGAGCCTGAGTGGAGAGGACCATGCACAATAATCCAAATCATAGAGATACCACACATAAAAGGAGAGGAAGAGGAGTTCCATTCCAGTCCTATAATAGAAGAGTTGTTAAGTCCTATTCAGACGGGATCTTGTGTCGAATCCATGACCCCATGTGTGTCACCACAATATGAGATAACAGTTGAAGGCTTATCGAAAGAACTTGTAGTTAGCGGGGGAAATCAAAATAGTAATAGTCGGAGTAGTGGAGGTAGCAAGATAAGTCAGAATCAACCAGCATCACTAAGGGGAGGTGCTACATAGAAAAACATGGTGGGGATAGATAACACCTTGATATTGCATGAGTTCCAAGGAGTTGGTTCATAGGATCCTGAACAACATCTATTCATATGAGAGATGATTTGGGCCGTAAAGAACATTCAAGATGAGGCTATAAATATTGCGCATTTGGAAACAACCTTTAGAGGTCACACACTAGTCTGGTACATGAAACTGCAGAGTACCAAACCTATAGGACAAGCGAGGACTCTAGCATAAATAAGACAGGCATTGTTGAAGGAGTTCAAGAAACCAAAGTCTGAGTCATAGTACATTACCAAGCTGAATGAAATAAAATAGGCACAACCCAAGTTAGTATGGGATTTTGACCAAAGATCCAAGGATGCGATGGGCAGGCTAACATTTCAAATACCTGATCAACAACATAGGGAATGGTTTATTGCGAGACTCTTACCACACATCCACGATCCACTGATACAACAGAAAGATGTGTCGCATCTAGAAGATTTGGAGATCGCAATGAAACTGGAAGCATCATATGTATGTGATAGTGGAGGGATGTCACAATCACAGACACAGTTAGCTTCCTTGACAATTCAATTGGCGGAACTCACAAAAGGGAAGGAGAAACAAGAACAAAATTGGTGTACCAAGTGTAGAACCGAAGGCCACCATAAGGATGAATGCCTTACATTTGCGCAATATTTGGAGACTGGAGCACCGAATCCATAACCAGGAAAGGGATATTGTGAAATATGTAAGAAATTGGGACATCATCTAACGGAGTGTCCATTACTGCAAAAATATCAGAGTATGCCAAGGAACTTATTTTTCAACTTCTACAAGTCATGTCAGACATGAAGAGATGGATTGTTGCGCATTTAATTTAATGAGGGAGAGAAATTCAGACATGTACATGATTCAAGAGGTGAATGATGCAACAGAAGGAGGTGGTCCACATTATAATAACCAGAGAGGCTTTAATACAGGAAATAAAGGAAATTTTGGCAGAGGTTTAGGCAGAGGTAGGGGACCGATAATATGCTACAATTGTAATCAACCAGGACACTTAGCTTGTGATTTCCCAAACCCTTGTACAAATTGAACGTACAATAGAGCATTGGACCATGCAACAAAAGACTTTCCTCAACTACTTGCGAAATGGCAGGCAACGGGAAATCAGAACGAGAATCCAAATCAGAATGTGTAGAAAATATCAGTCAAAAAATGCAATGAAGGACTTAGAATAGCAGTTGTTACACGCAAAGGAACTGGAATAGGGGTTGATGCGATGAATAGAGGAAAACAAGCTGAGTAATGGGTAAATAAATCAACAAGACCCATTTCCAACATTCAACCCTCAGCAAGAGAAGGAGATGTATCAGAGGGCAAGAAAAGAGATATTAGGACTGGATTGGGTAGCATCAATGCCATCTGTGCCCCATGAATGTGATGGCACTATGCCAGAGAATCCACTTGGGAGGATCAGTACTCTAAGAGTGTTCCTTAGAATTTGTGTAGAGTTAATGAAAGATGAAACTGTGTTGAATGCATTATATGAAATGATTGATCATTGCGCATAAGGAAGGGAAACTCCTACCGCATAGAGAATGGTGAATTAGGTACTGCGTAGAAAAAGAACAAATGGATAATTCAGATTAAGTACGTAAATTGGGGAATACAATATGGATAATGTTATCTTGGACTTGGGATATTATGTGAATGTGTTACCGAAGCAGACCTGGGAGATGATGGGGAAAGCCAAGTTAATATGGTTTCATGTTCGACTAAGGTTGGTGAACTAGCACAAGATAGTACCAATTGGCCAATTGATAGGAGTACCTATGAATATAGATGGGGTGCGTAGTGTGGAGAATTTTTAAGTCATTGAGATCATGGATGATAGTCAAGCATATCTAGCACTGATGGGACTTGAATGGGAATTTGATAATCATGCAATTATCAATTTGAAAAGGAGGGAAATGATATTTCAGGTAGGTGATCCAGATTTATGAGCGGAACGATACGAAAACATAGATTTATAATATTAACATAGAGACACGGTGAAAAATAACAGAGATATAGTAAAACAGAGATATATAATATTAAGAAATATGTTGAAAACTGTAAAATGCAGATTGAAAACAAGTTTGCTAGAATGGTGACAGCTTATCTCTGAGAAGAGATGTGACGACTACGCTCATTCGCAAGAAGATGAGTACAATGAGGCTATGAAGGCCTCTTTTACAGTAAACATGAATTCCAAAACCATAGACATCCAAAAACCTAACCCTAGGAGATGAAGCGCCAAAAGTCATGTGGGCCCCGTTGGGGTAAGTTAGTACATCAACTTTCCAGAGAACTTTTGCATATGATCTCCATTTAGGGAACATGATAGATCGATGGAAAGATATCGATGAGGGGATTCATTTTATGGGCTCAATCCAAGCCTTTGGCTATCTTTGAAGTGCTTGGTCATGAAAAAACGACGTTTAGGCCCTCAAAATGGCCCTGAAAGTTTGAGTCCCTAAAAACTGCTAAAAATAGTAAATTGTCAAAAGACTGATTTGAACTAGTTGGAAAAGGTGGGTGGCCATCGAGATCCTCCTATACCAATCCTCCCCCCTTATGAATAATTTTTCTCCATTGTGTTGAGTACCCCCATCATATGAGGAAATTTCTGTTGAATTTGGCCCTATGTGAGTCGCTTGCCTTGGTGCAGGAGCTTCCCTTCTTTGACAACCCGATAAAGTTGTATCCTCTGCTGGCGAGTGCCCTTGACTTGTGTGTCCACGATATGATCAGTGGATGATTTTTCCATGTATTTAGGGTTGAGATATGTTTGTGTCAACTATTATGAGATCTCTGACATTTCCAATAATGGTGGAAAATAGGGTCGAAAGAGGTCCACATTGAACACTGGGTGCAAGCCAAGGAAGGGGGGAATGTTGAGCTCAAAAGAATTGTCACCCACGGCCTTGGTGATGGTGTAAGGTCCATAATAGAGTGGAAAAAGCTTCTAATGAGGCCCTGTAAGGTTCTCTTTCTGCAAGTGCAACCAAACTTTGGCCCTCGCCTAAAATTGGGGTGGCACCCATGTGTTGCTCATGGCATTGCTTGTACTTTGCATTGGACTTCTGTAAAATATCATGAACCAATTGGTAGATGTGTTGGATCTTCTCAATGAACCAGGTTGCTTTATCAGCTTCAGTTTGAGCATGCGACGACTCTTCCAGGGTGGCCACAAGGGGTAGTGCAACATCTGTTAAGAACCAAATATCAATATAGCATAGAAAAACCTCAAAATAAGTACTCAGCGCCTTGAAAAGGAGATAAACTCAAATAATAAGCCTCTTTGAGGGGGAAACATCCTTATGCCCACATAAATGTACAATTACAAGATTATTCAAAATGAAAATGTCTCCTTGGTATATATAGGAGACTAGGAGGTATAATTACAACTAATGGACTAAAG